>JAEQBH010000070.1:600000-798007 GCA_016808115.1 Tetrastigma voinierianum | reverse complement strand
AGGTTGAGACTCACGGATGTGTGGTAGTCAAAATGATAAATTATGTTTTGGCGGAGAAAAATTGGGTAGATCTACCTGGTGGCTGCAAATGTTTATTCACGATTAGACATGAATCCCGACGGCGTAGTTCCGAAAATGTTTGGAAAGGCGATGCGTCTGCGGTGAAAACGAAATCCGTGGCCACGAAAGAAAAAAGAAAATGTTGAAGTGATAAATTAAGAGTGAAGGGTTGTTCGGTTTAGTCCATTGGTTAAAATACCAATGGCGGTTTCCGCCAGCATTGCGGTGTGGGTCGATTGGACTTCAGTTGTGATCATGAGGGCATCTCTCATGTGCATGTGGAACATTTCACCTCAATATTGCATGGTGTATAAAATATTGATTGATGTTTATATGCAGCAATTCACGTGTCGTTGGAGTTAAAATGAAATGTGCCATGGGAGCTTTCTCTGGACATTTCTCACGTGTGAGAATTGTGCTTTGAGTCTCTTTTGAGGGGAAGCAGTTTTGGAGCTGTTGATGACTTAGGCCAGGTTTAGTAGCCTATTTAGTTATTTTAAAATGTTTTAGGATAAAATATCGGTTTATATACAAACATGCATAGCATATAATTTTGTATTTTATGAATTAAATATGTAGGAAATGAGTGTGATATCAGGGACACTCGATGTTTCTGAGTTTTCGCCCGGAGTTAACGGGTTTGTCCAACGGGACCCCAGGATAAGGTGTCACAATTTTGAGATAATGACCCACATTAAATAATTTTATGGATAAGTTTATCTTTAAAAATTGAAATTTTAACCCTTAGTATTTATATAAAGATAAATATTTAAACTTAAAAAATTTGTTTTAATTTATTAGTGTTCAAAATTCATTTTAATTTGATATTAATTTTTTAATTTTATTTGAGTTATTTAATATAATAAAATCCTTAACTCAAAATCTACTTTAATTAATTTTTATGACATGTTTTATAAATATATTAACACTAGAAATAAAAAGGATTTTTTATGATATATTTTATAAATATATTGACATAGAAATAAAAAGAAATAAAAAGCGAAGATGAAAAACTTAAATTTTATAATTAATTTTATTTGTCATAAATTATATATTTAATAAACTATGTTTAATGGCCTGATTTTTAATCTGTGACATCATAATAAAAATAATAATAATATATCACTGGTTATTTAAAAATAACAATTCGTTAGAGATGGAATTAGAGTTTTTATTAATATTTTGGTCTAATGAAGAGTTGTAGATAGAAAAGAAAGGTGCTTTTACCTATGAAGTATGGTCTTTACTTTTATTTTTCCGCTTTATTTTCCAATAAATTGATAATCCCGATTAGGTTTTGTGTGTTGCATGGGTTTGAGTGAGGTAGCCACTTTTAACTTTTTTTCTTGTCCATTTCTCTTTACTCTCCTCGAAAATCAATGCAAAAACAACAAGCTGCTACTAACCCGGTTATCACGTTATATATCGTATTGTTTTTTATATCTCTATCATGTCTATATAAATCAAATTATTCAAACTCAATCTCCTTTGATGTGTTGTGTCCCATGTATAGTTGACCGTAAGCGATTTATTCGCGGGATATAGCTCGTTATTGTAACTATATAAAACCATTGGGTTGTTGTAACCTGCAGCAACGCATAATATGATTAACCAAATCTTTAATGTTTCGGTTAACCACATATTATATTCCGTTAACTAGATGCGCGGGTCTTGTGGGTAGCCTGAGAGGAGAGAGTGATCTCAAAAAGACACCTCTCTTTGCGTACTAAACCTGAGCACTATTGTTTATAGATATTTACCATAAGCAAAATTTGAATATACCCATATCCTTTTTATATATCTTTCTTTTCTACCATTTCACCTAGAACAATATATAGATTATTTTGAGTCACTCAATTATTTGAACTTTGATTACACTAATATATATATATATATATATATATATATATATAACTCATATATATATATATATATATATCTATATATATATATATATATAACTATATATATATTCTTGGCTTTTTAAGTCCAAAGCAAAAAACTAGTTTATTTGTATAACATATATATATATATATATATATATATTCTTAGGCTTTAAGTCAAGAGCGAAAAACTAGTTTTATTTGCTACTTAACCTAAAGAGATATATGAGAATATTTCTCTACAGAGTGAAGATTATCTAAAATCATATTATGAATTTGATATTATTTTCCCCGATGTATTGTTGCGTAGTTAGGGAATGAAGATTGGCCTAATTTCAATTAATTATTTTTAGGTTAGTCATCCTAAACTTGGTTTTTTATTTGTAAACCTAAGTCGAAGCCTGAGATTTCATAAGTAAAAACAAAACAGACGATCGGTGCGTTAACCTATTTTGGTTCGATTTTGAGTTTGGTTTCTTTGATCGGTCGGTTGATTTTTCACCCACTCTAATGGATGCACTTGGGCAGTGTATAAGTATCTTTGGGCTTGATCAGTTCAGGTGGGCTTGGAGTACACAGATAGACCAGTTACAGTTCAAAAACCGGGCTTGGGTTGAGCTAATGGTACAGTTCCAAGCTCAAGCTATCTTTAGGAAGACCCCCTCAATTGATAAGGGTAAGTGTTGACTCCCTCCGAAGCCGGGATCAGTTGTGACGAATCAGCGGGGCGGAATATGGATACCATGATTGCATTTTGCCTTGGGAACGCGGCTGTGTGATCCCACATTCTGGGATCCGTTCAGAACAAAGAAAATATGGAATATCAAAAACCACCAAGTTTAAGTTACAACTACTCCTTTTAGCCACAAAGTATGTACATAGAAAAGCAAGTGTGGCGTACAATCAGGGTGTCATAGTTAACTAACAGTGACCGTAGGAATAGATGATGGCAAGATGCTTTGACACCACTCAACAAAGAGCTCTTTTGTGGGGCACCCCGAAACTACAACACTGTCTGACATTTTACAGACACAGGGTCCACGTGCGATAAAGGCCGCCCGGGCCGTAAAGTAATACTGCAAAACCATATATCAGCTATATGTGGTTGAGGTTAATAAATATATAATTCAAACATATATTAAAATTTAAAGTTCTAATACATGTTATACAAAATGAATACCAAAGCCACAATCAGGCTTTCATTGCAAAAGCAGCGCTCGATGATGATATCTGTACGCCGCATGAAATAATGAATCCTGAAGCAGGTGAGCATTTTGATGGTGATAATTTCTCAATGGGTTTATCGCCTAAGTGCACATGTTGTGACGACAGGCTTTGCTCGAAACGGAAATACATGAATCCTATGAATACCAGCCTTTAAATCCATGTCTCAGGTCTTTATAGAGCTCCTCACACATGCTTAAGCCAAATGAACCAAAAAACAGTTTCAAAACAGCGCTTTTTATTATCAAATTTTGCAGTTCGTTAATGCATTGGACAACCTCAGGGATGCAATTGCGGTGTTCATAAAGCAGTCCACGAATCATACTCAGGATGAAGCCCCATTGGACAACTCTTAACATTCTTACGGAAAATATTATATAAATTTCTTTGCAATCATTTTCACTTTTCTTTTTTTTTCATTTTCATATCATGGACTCACACCATATCGTTCTAGTTTTAGGTATATATAGAATGCATTATGCTAATTCAACAATTCATTTTTAATATGTTCCACATACATGTATTAACACAATTAGCTCATAAATCCTTGACTGGTCACAATCAATAACACCAAAATTAACTCCATATGGCTAATATTGATAAATAATTCATTTGAATCACCGAAAACACAAAAATCACACAACCCAATTTAAGTGTTTGAGTGACTAGATTGACCTTGTTCACGGAGTCCTGTGATTTCAGCCACTCTGGGTTCAAGGTTTTGAGACCGGCGACAATTGGAAGCTCGGCGATACATCGTAAAATGGCTCTTGAAGAATAAACAAGTAAGGGAAAAGCATCCACTACCTCGCAGGTTGTGAGCTCGCAGAAATGAATGCCGTAGCCTCGCCACGTAAACGGTCTTGCTTCTTGCCCGAAGCTGAATGAAGCGGTGGCGAGCGGCAGGAAATCTGAAGATAAGTCACTCTTTCTCTCTCAAAATCTCGACCACTCTTTTGCGTTTGTGCTTTCATTTGAAAGAAAACTATTCCTCTTTTTTGTAATTCAAACTTTCAAAAATTTCTCTTGTCCCTTAGTTTGGTTTTGACACATGAAATAATCTGACATTCTGTCTCATCATCTAACTAATCCCTAACATATTCATGAATTACATGTAAATGGGTGAATTTGTCACATCATGTCTCTACCTGACGGTTTCTTTGCACCCCCGACACCGATTCAGAAGCGTGGGAATTAGGCATGCCAGGGAGACTTGACATGGTAGCTAGATTTTGCAAGGCAGTTCACGCGGTGAAGTCGTTTCATCTGTCAGAATCCTAGAAAATTTTTCGGGTTTTGTTGAAATACTATTCTACCTTTTTGGAAAATTCAGATTTTCAGGTTTGTTCTCCCTCTTAAAATAATTTAGTCCCAAAATTGGCCTGATCGCAACAACTCACATGCGCGCACAACGTGCACTATCGGCGTATAAACTAGTCGTTAAAGTATTAAAGACTAAACCAGTACCTTCATCCTGGCGAAAGAGGGATGGGGTGGCCGCGTCTTTGGTATCTCGGGCTCCAAGTTATTTCTCCGCTCACGATCTTCATGCTTTCGCTCAACCTCACGGTCTTGCGTCTACCGAACGATCCGGCTATCATAATGCGCAGCGGTTACCTCGAATGTCGTGGTGTCGACCTCGATCTCTCCCGATCCGACATAAATTTGGCGGATGCGGTGTACCTCGAACATGGAACGTGACACCTCATTGGACACGACATGATGGGCGATGTGGCCCGGTCACCTTCGTTGCTACCTCTGAGTATCTCGAAGGGGCTCAAATAAACCTCGGCGATAGCTTCGGCGCTTCGCGGGCGACCACTTTTCTCTGCAGGCGTCACCGGCGTGATCTCGACCTGACTCAAAGAGATTGACGCTCGGTATCGACATAGCTCTTTGTGAAGCTCGGCGTGAAAGAGTGCTGGCCGGCTCATCGGCGCTGGCGCTGGGATGTCTCGTGGATCAGGCGGTGATGGAATCTCCACACCGGATGCTGCATGGTGATGGCGTTTCGCTGTGTACCTGGCGCCGGTGCCATCATGCATACTGGCGGCTCAAAGAAGCGCGTTGTGTTTGTGGCGATTCCACTTCGAACAGTCGCTGCTTAACGCGCCGCGAATCGGGGGCGCTTTGCGACGTATCTCGCGTTTGATCTCGTGTTGTTGTGGCAGTTGGAAAAATGCTTCATGGTCATCGTGTGCCCATATAGCCTTTGGAGCTCTTCTAAGTCGCGTCGTAAACTTCAGTCTCTATGGAGCACTTGCGGATCTTTGGTACTCCATGCTGTGAGCGATCTCTTGAATATACAATAGGCGTTCTCCATGGCAGAAGTTATCCTTGACTAGAAAATGTGCGACTTCGTGAGCCGATCCACTATCACCCATACCGCATCATGTCCTTGTTGTGTCGTGGCAAGTGGATTTTAAGTCTCGTGGCGTGCTCCCACTTCGGCTCGACCACTCCAATGGCTGAAGTAGCGCAACCACGGTGCTTTCGACAACAACTGGCGACACATGAGACATCATCGAACCAGTCCCTACGTATTGTCTCTTACCGTCCGCTCATTAATCTTGCGGCAGAATCTGGTACATCTTATTGCTGCACAATACATGGCAAATCGAGACGGTGAAACTCTTTGAATCTACATATCTCTCCGTCGGTTAAGCGGGAAACACCACCGTCCTCATCACAGAAGACTACCACTTGGTGAATGGTCCGACCTGATTTTCATCTTTGATTGTACCCAGTTACCTGTTGGACATATACAAGCGTCTGTCCCACCCAGGACTCAATCACTCTACTCACTTTGAGAGGCGATTGTAGCCACTAAACTCCCCAGCGTACCCGAACTGCTCCGGTACTATAATACTTGTCCACGGTCAGGGCATCTGCCATTCGGGAAGCTACACGGCGATCTCTCATTTGACTTCAAGCGGTGCATGATACCATTTTCCTTACGGATGTTAATGCAAAGTGAAGTCATAATCCTCTAGGAACTCAATCCATCTGCGTTGCCTCTCATGTTTGTGGTCCAGCGGGTGGCAAAATATGCCGGTTTTGTAGTGCGAGTGCATACCAAACTGCTCACCATAAAGTAGTGGCGCCAAATATTCAAGGAGAGACTACGCCAACTCCGTAGGCATAATCGGTGTGTGGGGTAGTACACTCATGATTCCTTCAGCGGCGGGACATAAGCTACTACCACTAAGTTTGCATCAAAAACATCCCGGTCAAAGCCCTCGAGCATCGATTTGTGTACCCACATCCCCATTAAGAGACTATCAAGATCTGGAGTTGTAGTAAGCCTCCTTTTCAACTCTGGAATGCCTCCTTTAAACTCACGGAATGCCTCATTTTCAGCTCAGAATGCCTCTGCATCAGTTGTCCCGATCAAACTTGACCTCCTTAGGGTCGATCTAGTCGCCAGGTGCAGCTAATCGGGAAAAATCCTCAAGTGAATCTCGTAGTGCCCCTTGATCCCGAGAAACTTCGATATCTCGAAGGCTGACTTTGACCTCCTAACTCATCATGGCCTCGACCGCTTCTCTGCCAGTGCCTGACACTTTGATGCTAACACCATGTGTCCCAAAATCTCACCTCGATGACAAAATTTGCGCCCCAGATAACGATACAACTAATGGTCTCTCGACAAGCGTCAAAAACGTCAACCAAGATAAGTCCTCCATGCTCCCACTGTGGGGTAGATCAAAAATCTGGCATCCACAAAGACTACAACAAGCCGATTCTATATAGGGTTTGGAATACCCCATGCATGAGAATATCTGTGAATCTTCTTGGCGCATTAAGTGATCAAAAGGCATCTTGTAAAAACTCAAAGTGCCCATACTTGTCGCGCTGTCTTAGGGGTCTCGTCTCCCTCACCCACCGAGATAGTGGCAGCTTGATCTGAAGATACATCTTGGAAGTAGACTTCGCTTCTCAGCCCCAGTCAGGCTCAATCCATCAATCCTCTCAGTGATAGATTGGATTTCTTGATACGTAACCTGTTCAGCTTGTGAGCGCCAGTCAATGGCCTGATTGAAGGGTCTTGTCTTTCTTCACAAAATAGGGCCAGAAGCGCCCCATGGTAAGAGTGCTCGGTCTAATGAATTGTCGGTAGCTCACATGGATTGAACCGGTTCTACGACCCATTGCAGCGCCATCTATGCGGGATCATAGAGATGGGCGAAACTACCGAAGTGTAACTGATACATACAACCTTTCTGGGCGTCCAGGTAGCTCATGCGGGAAAAACATCCTCATCTTTCGCCCGAGGACTACTCGGGGAGATCTGAATGGAATCTCACCTCGTCCTCTAAGTGAGCTTGCTAGCTGACATGGTATCCATGACACACGGACTCATTACCTTTGTGCAGGCGAAATATCATGTTTGTCCCCTGTGATACAACATAGGCCATGAATCTTTGCATGTGTAGGCGGTAGCCACTCCTACGCTCTGTCGATACCGACTCTACTCATCAGCCCGATCCATCCCGAGGATGACATGAACTCCGACATGTCCATGACCCTCGGGTCCAACGTGGAGTAGAATCACATCTCTAACTCGCCACAAGAAGGGGGCTCCTCAGGCCTCGACCTCAATACAAATCTATCACAATTGATGCGGCCGATAAATGAACGACACCATAATCAAATAACACTCTTACCGCAAGCGAGAGATAGCAAAAACATACAGCATAAGCGGTTGATCTGTGCGATAGTGGTGGTGTGATAGTGTAGACACGCCCACTGAACCCCCGCGTCTTTGCACGTGGGCCTCATGCCTGCCTCGGCACCGCTTCCTTTGCTTGTGGCAGGAGGTGCGGGTACAGCTCATTGAAGCCCGATCTTGGCTCCACTTGGCTTGTACTAGGCTGGGGACCTCTTCTTGCTCTCTCTCTTTATGGGCATGGAAACAGCTCAAGCTTGGGATCATCTGTGGGTGATATATGTCGACGTAACAGTACCGGGATAATGATGTATTGCTGCATCAATGCCGATCATTCTTGATGCTGGGATGAAGTGTTTTGCTGAAATCGACAGATCTAACGTGGATATGAATACGTTAATCGTGAGCTGGAGTGCGCGCCGTTGCGGCGCAAATATTCGTAACATCTTGCCGACGTGTGTTCATGCCGGCGCGTATTAACTGTTTGTTAAAGCCGTAACGTCGCGAATATCCGACGTGGGCGCTTCGATCCGCGCCTCTGGCATTCGGATGACGTCATCATCGTCTGAACAATCGTTGCTCTGGATGTTAGTGCGATCGATGGTCTTTGCCGCTCAATGGATTATCCTGAGTAATATGACGTTATATAGTACGTTGGCGCAGTTGATTCTTGCGATTATCTTTGCGTTGCATGCCGAAATTCGCGTTCATATTAGTTCAACGTGGAAGTGGCAAAACTGAAACGTTGTTCTCAAAATATACTCACGAAAATGTCGGTAAAAATATGGGACTACCCTTAGAATGTATTGAAGGGCTAAAATAATACATGCCGTCGACGATGGTGTAGGGACCATCTCCAACACCATTCTCGGAAAAATCATACCATGAAATTCCTTTGTAACTATTTCATTTTTAGAAGAATTCATGTCATGCACACACACTAGTTTCTAAGTTACCGGTGCATATGATGCATTATGTCATTTTCAACGATTTATATAACACAGCGAAACTTATATCATCGTGCACATGTTACATAAAATTTCAAATCGCGACGACATGTTATATAAATTCTCAATACATTACACCAAAAATTTAGCTCCACATGGGCCAATTAACAAACCGCGAGCAGTGATTTTGAATTACTGAAGCCAAACACATTTTCTCACGGAATATTTAAAGTAGAATACTATTCAATGAAACGATGAAACCCTCGGGTTCTTGTTCACGACACGTCCTGATATCGAGTTCCACTTTGTGAACTTCGAATTTCATAGCCATTTAGGCTCATCGCACCTGTTATAATTTTGGCATGCATGTTCGCATGCAGGCAAACGGTCGGTATCCGCGGACTATCGAATAGACTCCATAATTTTCACGCGGTCAGAGTTTTGGCGGGATCAGGCCAAACAGCCAGGAAACCGAGCCCGACGAATCATCAACAAGGTACTTAAATCAAGAGTAAAACAGAAATGCGATAAGGCCCTACCACGGAGTTTGTCAAAACTCCGGCCGGTGCCATAGCGTTTGCCCTCCATGGCGTATAACAACACCTTTCTTGCTCAGAAAGAAAGTGGCCGTTCGGATTAGGGATCTTAGAGAGAAGGTGCTTTCTCTCTCTCTGAAAAGAAAAACCATTTATTTGCATCCCATTTTCACATTCTACGTTTCGTCTCTATTTACCAAAGAGAATAATGTTCATTATTTTGTCTTATTGATAACAAATTCTAAAATTAATTATGTCCTTCTCTTGGATTTTGTCACATTAACTGCGATCTCGGCCGTCCGCTCCATCTCTCTACTCGTACAACATGTTACGCGGTACATGTTATAGGTGACTTTTGTGGCGTCACGCATTATCGTTTTCACGACGCGATACCGATGCTCGAATCATTGCAAGTCGAAACATCACCGAAATTGATAGAAATTCAGCGTGTTAGCGCTGAATTTGCGTGGGCGATTCCAGCGATTGAAATCCGTTTGCGTCATCGCAGGATCTGAAAGATTTGGTTACACAGAAATTACGATTTTTTTCCCACGGTGGAATTTTCTGGGTCTTATATGTCGATGGTAATATTGATGACTTGCCATATGCGACACGGCGCGCTGTGCGATCTATCCGGCCCGGCGATGGCCTAGAACCGCGATGAACTCGAAGCCCCTACGCGCTTCACTTCAAAATGAAGAAAGTGACTCTCTTATCAACATCAACACTAACGCCCGCATCCTAAATTGCTAGGTGCATCCTCAGTTTTCTCTCTGCGATAGTCAGGTGATTCGATATGAGGAGTCCATGTCTTATGGCGAAGTCTGTCTGCGCTCGGTGTGGAATGACTTTGGCCCATTACCGAATCCTCTGACCTTAGCCATCTAAGGTAAAGCCCACGTGGTCTATCGGTAAAAATAGGCTGTTTCAGGTGAATCCTGGCGCCTCCATCCGACCATCGTCCACAACGATTTGCGGCCCCGGCCGGGGTCTCTCGTTGACAACCAGATCGGCAGTAGAATATAGGTGGACGTCAAGTAACGGCACCACTCATGAAAATCGGCGGGGAAGTCTCTCGCATGCGGGAGCTCTGCCCGAAACACAACTTTGTCCCCAATAATTTACATGACCCTGGGTCACGTAGAAGAAAATGGTAAAATGGCCACTTTTGGCCCGTATATCTCGAAGCCATCAACCATCGTTCAATACTTTCGAAGTTGTGCATTACTCGCAATACAAACACATATTAAAATGAAGAATTCCATACATGTTATACAACATCAAAGCCTGCCCGATAACTGCAAATCACTCTAAAAAGGCGGCAGTCTTACCGAAACGATCCGCGTCACGCGAAATATGTTATTCCCTAAACCAGGTGGCGACGAAGTCTTTGGTGGTGAAAATCTCTGTGATTTTCCCACCTAAGTGCACATGGAAATAATTCAACATAAACGCATCAAACGAAATACGCGATTCTACTTTGTGTCTACATACCCAGTCTAGGTGTCTGAGTCCTCCATGGCTCACTACGCGCGTACTAAAGCCAATCGCGGGGAAAAACCTCCTTTTTCGTTTAACCATGCTGTCGCCACGCAATTTTGGGTTGCTGAAGTTGGAGATGCCGTGATGAGATTCCGATTCGTGGCCATCGCCGCGTCTCACCGGCCAACTGTTCATCTGGCCATGCCAGCCATCATCGCCATATATTGTTTCCGCGCTTCATGTTATTACAAATTCCCGCTGCTGTACCTCCAGTGCTCACTTGGGCCAATCACAATTTATTTCAATGAAACACACTGATATCTTTTGTATAATTACCATCAGTAACTTGTGATTAGCATCCCATTAACATCTCATTTCCACACAATTTCAAACCATTCATCCTAAGCGATATTCCATCACGAGCCTTACATGGACCATTTGATTACGTCGTGCGATGAATTTGTTTAACGATTACGAAATAACGTTACGAACATCAGTGGTGACCGCTCTGCGCGACATGTCGGGTTCCACTTTGACCAAATCTGATCATTCTGATGAAAGCGCGATCATAATTTAATGCATAAATTATCTACTGATGAAAACGGCGAACAGCGGATAATGGCGAAGCTCAAAGGCTGTTGGTTCTGGTTTTAGGACGGATCAGCAACCACTTAGATAGTCAGGCCAGACGTTAACATTGAAAATCAAGCCAAGTGAAAACTCTATCTTTGAAGTTTGTAGCGCATGAGTGCCAGCAGCCTATTGCGTGAAGCGACTTTTCTTTCTTGGCAAGCGCGTCCGACAGTCAAGTGAGGAATATAGAGAGTTGCACTTTCTCTCTCTAAAGCCTCCATTTTTGAAAGCACACTCACCTCACACTATGAGCCCAAAATGGAGAAGAAGCTCTCCTTTTTTGTCTCATTTTACTCCGTGTCTGTGGTGATCACTTGGTTTTCGCCATCGCCTCATATAACCATTTGATTTTCTCATTAACATCATGTATCAATCCCACATAGGTCCACCTTGAGGATCAAGTTATTTAAATCTAACAACACATTAACTCTTGTGAGTAGTCAAAATTTGATGTCATAGCTCTATTTCAGTTACTGCCTCGAAAAGCGTGCGAATTACCGATGATATGGAGTGGCGAAATTCGGCGATGATGACTGATTTAGTAAGAAAATTCGTAACGGTGGGGAATTCGTTTCTTCCATCAGGGTCTGAAAAATTCTGGTTTGATTAAAAATTACCATTTATACTTTTGAAAAATTAAATTTTCTGGGTTTCATGAGCTCTAGCTCAGGAACGCCGTGATGATGATGATGTGGAAACCTTGCCGTGAAAGATCATGGAACTACCCCGAGTCATTTCCTCTGAATCTCTGAAGATTGCTGCATAATTCCATTACTTGAGCCTAGCCTGTTTGGGTATCCATTCTTGATGAATCATAAATAAAATATCAAGAGCGAATCTCTTTGCTTCAATATCTTCTCTTTGCATGACCCAGCAGTGCGCCATGGAATCTCCTCCCCCTCACAGAGATAACCAGGATGATGTACCACTAAACCTCTAAGATTTTTCTGGGTTTCACATTACCTCTTTTACTTTACTCACGATGCGAAGCCTGACGCGATCTAAAGCCTCGACGAAGCACGCTGATGAAATACTAGTGGTGTGACCGGACACACGTGGGCGACCCTACGTCCTCGCTCGACTAATACATCTACATGTCAAATGGCAGAGTTAGATTATATGATAATATCTCTAAGGTATGGCTCCACGACCGCAGAACCTTCCACTTTTAAAACATTTCCTTTGATGTCATGCATTCATAGGTAATGCAAGACAATAAGTTCATATATTAAATCTTGCAAAAAAATTTTATTTTTATTTCATTTTTTTTTTAAAAACCTCAGTGACAGTCTGTTCATGAACGAAATCCCCGACAGTGAACTCGGAATAGTGCATTGGTGGAGACTACTAGGTCAAAATTACGCGGTGTTTTTTACACCATGTGAAGTGTCTTGTTGGTTGGGCGTGTCGTGGTCTTGCCGGACCCAGGTGTCGTGTAACCTCCCGCCTGGCCGTGTCGTGACCTTCCCCGAAGCGTATAGTGGCGTCATCGCGTAACCAGCTCTGGTTCGTAGTGGATAAGTATGCGTAGTGTTCTCGAATGCATCTGTCAGCGGGAGCGTGCTGCTGTTTTTGCCGTGTCATTGGCGCTGCTGACGGTAATGACCGCGAAGGCGTGACCGGGATGTAATGGTGGAGCTACGCGACACCGGGACGGTGCGCCTCGCGTCGTTCGCCCGTGATATCGCGGCGATCTGAGCAAACCGATTCCATCTGTCACGTCTGAACAATTGTATACAGTGACCATGTAAACCAGGCGGCGCCGCTTTGTGTATCTTCTATGCGCCACTGTGGCGGTCGGCCGTTAATGGTGCGTGGGTGGCCGTGTCGTGGCACTCACCTCGCGGCGTATCGGCATGCTCAATCGTGTCTGGTGGCGGCCATGCATTTCTGCGCTGTCTGCTATGTCACGATACGACTTTTTTTTTCCGCTCTTTTTTTTTGATCCACCTGCAGAGACATAAAAAAAAATTATATATTATTTTCATTTCAGTGAAAAAATAAATTCATTAAAAAAATTTCTAGTTTACACCTTGTAAAACATCGAAAAAAAAACTGCTTCATCATTTTTTCCTATGTGGCTATTCACAAACACCGCAAAAATGCGCTAACATACCGCAACGATTCATCTGACACATGATCCACACATTAATCATCAAAGTGCACAAGGAATCGTGATCTAACCCATTGCCATAAGCCTGGTAATCGATATACCTAACCTTATTGATACTAAGCTATACTTAGTATCCGACGTTAAGCAGGTATTATAAACCCCACAAAGTTAAATCCCCAGAGTTGTGGCGCCGTCCGGGGTGTCCGTTGGCTGATATGAAGCCGTAGAATATTAGTCGATGTCGGGTAACTTACGAACACCACTCGCTAATCGAGGCGGAGGTCTTCTTTGTAGGAGCTCTACCAAATATATCCCAACATTTTACAAGCCACACAGAGACCACGTGCAAGATAAAATGGCCACTTGAACCCGTGCGTCAATCTTTCACAAAATATATATCAACTTCTTTTTTTATAACAATAGTTCAAGAGTTAATGATACTCTTAATTTAAACATATATTAAAATTTAAGTTCATACATGTTAGACAAAATGAATACCCAAAGCCACAATCCGCCTTTCTTCTAAACGACCTCAGTGAGGCGTCGTCACTCTTTGTACACTCCACATTTTTGAAATAGCTAGTGATCCCGCCGGCGGGGTGAAATAATAAGTGGTGATAATCTACCACTCGTGGGTTACTCCCACCTAAAGCCATATCATGGCAGCAAGCAAAAAACTAGTGGCTGAAAATACATGATCTACTTGAATGGCCGTGCCCAATCCATGTCGGGTCTCTGCAGAGCTCCCTCACACGTGCTATAGCAATCTGACGAAAATAGTTCAAACAAAAGCTTTTTATTCTCTGAAACACCTCTGCAGTTTGACCAATACATTAGACCCATTTCAGAAATTGGTGTTGGGTAATTCTCAAAAGCAATCATGGGTCCACGCCTCAAGATAATTTGTTAGACTGACTCTCGAAACAATTCTTACGAAAATCTTCCTTGAAATTCTTTCACAGGCATTTTTACTTTTCTTTCATTTCATGTCATTTTTCCACACTATCGTTCTAGGGTTTTGATTGCATATGGAATACATTAGCCCTTATTAAACAATTCAGCTACTAATATATTCACATGCATATATTAACACAATTAACTCACATCAAATCATGTTATTAATTCTGATCAATTAGCTCGCCATTTAATAACAATCGCAATTCATTTTGAATCCCTCACTGTGTGACACAAAAATCCACACAACCAAACCGTGAGCGATTGAAACCCTGGATTCGGCATTTGTTCACGGCCACACAAGTAAGGGATTTCTTCACTCGATTCAAAGTTTGAGGCAGAAACACGAATTAGATTCAGGGCCTCATTTTCTGACCGTCCATAAATTAGCTGTAGCCAAAGAGATAAACCAAGTAGGAAAACATCCACCTCTTGGGTTGTCGGAAATCACAGAAATGGGTGCCATGACAGCCCTAGCCTCGTAGAAACCGGTTTGCTTCTTGCTCAGGCGAGAACCAACGGTCCGGCTGAAATCTGAGATAAGTCACTCTTTCTCTCTCCCCGTCTCAAACCCACACCTCTGGTTTTGTTAACTACCATTTGAAGAAGAAACTATTTATCTTTTGTTTTTATTCAATTAAACTTTCCAAAAAAAATTCCATCCTTGTCCTTAGTTTTGGATTTTTGACACATGATAATCTAAGTGTTGTTCGTCTCATCTCGCTAATCATGCAACATGTGTCACATAGGGTGCATGTAATTAGGTGACTTTGTCACATCACATGTCTCTCCATGGTAGTTCTGACTTACCGAGCAGTGCCCTCAAAAAGCGTGAAATTCTTGTCTGGAATTGATGAAATTAGACGTGGTAGCTAGATTTAGTGAGACAATTCAAGGTAGAAGCTTTGACAATATCCAGTCTAGAAAAATTTCGGGTTTGGTGAGTGATACCATTTACCCTTTTTCATAGGTGAATTTTCCGGGTTTACACAAAGTTTTAAGCTCAAATAAGAACAAAACAAAAGAAAAAACAAAGCCCGCAAACCGGCTTTCTTCCAATATACGGTCCCCGGACCAGGGTTAGTATGCGCCACAACTTAGAAGGGTCTGCGACGGGGTAAAGCGAGCCCGATCAGGAGTAAACTCCTCTGAGGGTTACTCCCGCTAAGTGCACACGTACCAAACTCACACAATAATACACACATTCCAAGTAAAACATACCAAGTCTGCCCATGAAATTCACCATGCTATGAATGAGATGTGACTCATCATGCCTGTCCATGTCACTCACCGACTCCCACCATTACATGCATATGTCAAATGTGAAAGCTTTGTCATTGGTGCTTCCACCAGTGGCCATTTAAAACAAAATATTTGTTTTATAAAACAAACATTGGATATACCTCAATGTCTATTTGATTTAATCACAAATCCGATGTATTTATGCATTTGTGGGCCATGGATTTTCAGGTTCTACCGCCAAGACGCCGCCGCGCCTTTCAACGCTTTTGGACTTTGCCAGTTGGTTAGCGTCTAAACAATCGGGTTTTCACCAGGGGTATCTATCCGCTTCTTGTTATGCCCAACTTGTGTATTTTCATGTTGTACAGCCATAAGACTCATTTTTGGGCGTTTGGCTCCGTGCAGGCTCACCACCATTCATTAAGAATGATGATGATGCAACCATGACCACACACCATGGCCACAATGATGTCCCGGAGTGCATGCTCTGATGCAAAATGCCCGATGCATGTATCTCATGTTACATGTCTGATGAACCTTTACATGGAACAATTTATAAAGCGTACTTCATGCCAAGTAACATGGACCATTATAATAGAAAACATATAATTTACATCCATTCATGCTAATACTTATATACACATATATCAACATATTTACAACACACCAAAAAAATCACCTGAGCCTAGCCATTCTGGCCATACTGAACGCCAGAAATATCGGACTTAGTCTGAAAATTTAGACTTTTGTTCCATTTATTTATTTATGTATTTTGTCAACTTTCCAAGGCGTCGTGCGACTATAAATTGACCATTAAGCAATGTGGCTTCCGACCCCACAGAAAGCGTTCGAAAAATAGTTCAGCAATCCCTACATTCGGTAGTCCACGAAAACTAAAGCGAAGCGCCGGATCTGACCTTGAAACCAGATCTGGGTGCTAGAAAAATAGTCCCAATGTCTAAAAATTTAAATCCCGGTGTTTTAGGTGAACACCGCACGACCATTTCATGCCGTAAAGAACGATATAGGAGAAAAACCCCTACCTCTTGGAGCTTCGACGAAAAACTCGGATTTCGGTACCCACGTATAACTCTTCTTGCGTGGACTAACTTTGTCTCTTGCCCCGACGCGTTTCAATCGCCGGTTTGCTGGAGATCGGGAAGGGAAGTGTCATTCCCTTTTCTTTTTTTTCTCCTCTCGCCGTCTCTTTTTCCTCTCACTCTCACGCACTCTCCCTCCTTTTTGTTTTTCCTTTTCCTTTCTCTTTCCTTTCTTTTCTTTTTCTTTTTTTCCCTCTTTCTTTTCTTTCTACTTTTCTTTTCTTCTCCTTCTCCACCGAATTGGTTCTCTACCAATTTTGTCTTTCTCTTCTCCTAAGATATTTCCCTCCCTCTCATTATTGACTTATTTTGGACTGAACAAGCCATGTGTTTAATCATACAAATCAAAGTGTCATGTATCACATGGATGCATGAACTAAGTGTCATTTGCTACACCCACATGGCTATCATTCCATGTCCATCTCCTAAGGTTCCATGTGGCATCCACATGATCCAGTACCATGTGGCATCACTCCATGTCACCCGACACACAGTTGCCTCGACAAGCGTGAAATTCCGGGTTGTCACCGAATTTGACTAAATTCGGCCCAGGTAATTAGATTTCATGAGGCGATTTAGCGGTGAAGTTCATTCTAGTCATCCGAGTCTGAAAATTTCGAGGTTTTCCACCGCTATTATGGCAGTGCAGTTTCCTTTTGAGAAAAGATGAATATTTCTGGGTTTACAGAGCACGGGTATAGGATACCACAGTGATAGCAGGAGGAGATTATAAAGTAATCTAGCAAATGAGATAAGAAATATAAATAAAAATGAACTCAAAAATAAATAATTTGTTTTTTATCTATAATTTAATAACATTTTTAACTTTAAAATCATATCAGTGATTATTTTACTAAATGTGCCAATAACTTATTAGTCTTTGAGCAAAAATATCAATGTTACAATATTCATTTTATATATTATATTGTAGTATTATGCTCAAAGTCGGTCTGGTTCTGTATGCCAAACCCGATACTTGAAGCTTTTACCATTTGAGCCGATATCACGCAAGGGTAATATAGTCCAATTTTATATCACGATAAAACAGAACTAATTAGTTTAACAAGTCATAAGGTGAATTTGGTTTTTTGTTGTAACCAATGCAATGACCTTTCTTAGCCCTCATCCTCCTATAGTAGATGTGTTCATTTGAATTTAAAGTTCATTAATTTAATTTATACTAGTTCAACTGAATCTAATTTGTTTTTAAAATTTATTAAAACTAACCTTGAGTTTGGTGTTGAGAGATTTATTGATTGTGTTTCAGAACTAATTTAACCATAACACAAAAGCAATGAATTACTTTAATAAAATATTTATTATATGTAATTTTAAAATGTCAATTTAATTAAAATTTTATTGGATTATGACTGAAAATCAAATATCATACCAATAAGATTAAAATTTTCCAAATTCTCATGTCAGTTCAATATTTTCTTCATTAAAAACTAGATGATATAAATCCATTTTGGTTTGTTTACAGGTTGATTTATTTTTATTTTCTTTTCACTTATACCTTAGCCACTTGACTTCAATAGGAGATACTTTTACATGTTGGAGTAAAAGGCTTAGGCTCCGATTGAAACCCGAAGAATACTAGGGAAAGAAACAAATACTAAAAAAAATGATTTTTTTTTTTGGCTTCATAGAGAAAAATATAAAAGAAAATCAAATATAATCAAAATTCCTTAAAATTTTACATATATTTAAATTTCTTATTCCTTATATAACAGAGATAAACAAATAAAATGGGTTTGAATAAACAAATAAAATAAATTTATTAAATTTAAACTTATTTTTTCTATTTCCTCAAATTTTGGTTTTTCTTTTCCTCTTGGGTGCCTTAATATATTTTCTTTTCTAGTACTTTTCGGATTCAAACAAACCTAATGGGTTTAAAGGTAAAAAATATAAGAAGTGAGCAAATGAAAATCAGTTTTATTTAGTTATGATTTTTAAATACCAATCTTATCCTTTATCTTTCCTAAACTTGCTAAAATTAAACATTATTTCAATAAGAAAGGGAATAAGCATAATCAGGGTAGGAGAAAATTTTTCCACTCATAATAATTGGATACTTTAAAAATGAATCTCAGCATTTGACTAAATTAAAAGAAATAAAAATAAAAACAATTTCATAACTTTACACTATCGCATTATGAACGAAAGATGGAGAATATATATGATGCCAAGCCTCTTACATTATCCAAAACAAAGCATTAGGAAATGGAATTGTGACCAAATTAGGGTTTGGAAGCACAAAAAGAAAACTTTAGTTGATTCCTCAAAACTTATATATACATATATTTCAAAGAGGAGATGGGTTTGGACTTTGATGATTCACACTCATAGCTAGAGGGAAAAAAAAGATTAAAAAAAGAAAGAAAAATTCTGCCACAAGTTGGATGGGAAGTAATAGTCTCGGAAAGGGTGAATATATGCCTTTGGGCCAGACATATATATATCACTATATATATATATATATATATATTGTGGAGAGCAATGGTGACAATCATACTCATAAAAACAAGTTGTATGGACAAACCCATTAGATGCAGCTTAGTTTCCACAGGTGATCATACCCACAATTTGAAGTCGTACCCTTTATTCTAAATGGGGTTTATATGTTTTTCTATTGTGTATTTTGTATTTTTTTTTTGTAATAATCATGGACGAATATTATCAACTTAAAGTTAACTATAGGGTAAATGAAACTATTGATGACCGGGAAGTAAACAAAGTAGACAATTCAGACCTATACATTGGATTATGTTTATATTGCAGCTTTATCGTTCAGGGTTTTAAATTTCTTCAAAAAATGTTTAATATTATTATTGTTATTGTATGGTTGAATTCTATGTTTAAAATCTATATTATTAAAATAATTTTTGTTGAGAATAAAAATAATTTTGATATTTTAAGATTTCTAATTATCATAATGTAGCGCTTGACACCTGACTCAAATGTAAATGAGATGAAGTAATGCAAGGAATGGGAAGTAAAAAAAAATCAGAATCATTATATTTCAGAAATAAATGAATTATTTTACCCTTTCAAAATGCCGGGCCGGTACATGATTGGTTATTAGCATCGTTTCGAACATGAAGGTTTTGTATTTCCAAAAGTTATGTTTAGGTTTTTTGTTACCATCTTTTTTATTTTAGTTGATTTTCCTAAGGAGGGTTGATTTAGTTTTCGTCGTTGTCTTTGTTGCGACGGGTGTTTTGTGGCATAAATACTAATCTGACGATTTTTTGTTTTATTGTCTTGGTTACCTTAGGTTTAGTGTGTGGTGATTCAGTAATGAAAACATTTTGAATGAGGCATCAAGATCGAACAGTGAGGGGTCTTTAATCTTTGCAAAGCGAAATCTTTATGAATTTTAGTTATCTTAGAATTTTCAAATGTATAACTTTGTGTTGAATCATTATATTAGTGATATTAACTTTGGATGTTGGGTATCCTTTAATGTTTTTAATTTGATTTTATATATCAAATGGATATTAATGTTTGAATCAATAAATTTCTATTTAAAAAAAAGAACTCTACATGATCGAACTTTTCAAAATTACTTTTATGAAGAATATTTTTTAAAAAAATAAAGTATGATATTAGAAAACACCTTAATGTTTGTGAAAGACTCTAGGGAATTTTCTTTAAAATATTTTTTGAAACGGAAAATCGAATTTTCGAAAAAGGGTAAAAGCGGTAATTCGGTTGGCCGAGAGGTACTATCTTAAGCTTCTCTAGATTTGGAAATCGGACCATAGTGGGTTTCGTCGAGCAAAGAGCAAAGTCGATCATGTAGAGGCTAAAGCGTGGGTACCAAAATTTTGGAGTTTGGTCGAGCTCACGAGGTAGGAAATTTTCCGCGGCCATTTCTAGCCCTAAAGACCCGACTAATGCCTTAGGGTTTTCTTAGACCATGAGAGGTCATGAATTCAATCCCAAAATTTTGGATTAGGTATGTAGAATTTTAGGAATTTTCGAAATTTGTTTTTCGGATAGTTCGGGTTAATTGAGGTTGCTGGACGGTTAGGTTATTACAGACTTAGCCTGGGACAATCCCGAAGAGCAGATTTTTAAGCCCCATTTCGAGACAGTATCAAGGTGTGTAGAGTTTGTTTGATCTTTGATTAGACTCTTTTTGGGTTTTGTGGTATGTTTTGGTATCACAATAATTCGGTGATGAACCGTGAAGGGACCACGAGGTGCCACGTAATTATATCTGATATTGTGCTTGATCGAATAATATGCAATGTGAAGAATAACGTATTTAATGTATACTTGATGTATTAACATGGGTTATATATGGATATAAATTATGTAAAAATTATAGGCTGTCCGTGGTGTATTAATGTTTCATGTAGCACTCATATATACACATGTAACATGAAGGAAAATACATTGCCACATATGCATTTCATATGCACGATCACATCGCATCAGTCGGGTGTGGGTTATGGTAGTGAGTATTCAGGTGTTGGTGAATGAATACAAACTCGGAAAATGGGACAAAATCCAAGGTTGAGACTCACAGATGTGTAAATTGATCAAAATGATAAATTACATGTTTTGGGTGGAGCAAGTTGGGTACATCCCCCCCAGGGTGAAAGACCTAAATGTCATTCAGTTAGAGCATGAATCTAACGATGTAAATTGCGAAAATGTTGGAAGGCGATAGGCGTCCTGCTGGTGAAAACCAGAAAATCCGTGGCCACAAAGAAAAAAGAAAATCATGAAATGATAAGTAAAATTGGAGGATTGTCCGATGGTTTAAGTCATTGGGTTAAATACCAATGGTTGGTTCACCAGCAGTGCAGGGTGTGAAGTCGGTTTAGGGACTGCATTTTGTGAAGCATGGGGTCGGTCTCGCCCATGACCGCGTTCCATTTCATATAATGTTGTATAAATTGTATGAAATGTGATTGATGTTTATATCACCTTACGTTGCATGTGCATTTTAGGTGGGGAAGTAACCCTTGGCGGAAGAATTTTCTACTATGCACATTGTTCACCACGTCGTGGGACTTGTAAACAGAAGGTATTTGTTTTTACGGAAAATGGTAAGCGTTAAATTTCTTTGAAATGAGTACAAGCTAAAACACAAGAAAGGTACCAGATCTTGGATGATGACCAGAACTTCATAGTTAGTCTAAGCAAAATCTATCTAAATCAAATTTCATTGATCCCGAGTAATTCGAATTTACTGGCGTTTTTTAATGGATGTCGGATGGCCTTGACATGGATGGGGATACCATATGGCACCTAAAGAAAGTGACATAGTGAAAAGCCATGTAGTTCGCCAGGTGGGTGCAATTGTATGATGTCATAAAGGAAATAATGAAATAAAAATTAAGAAGGAGAAAAAGCAAGGGGCCACCTGAATGGCATGAGACGTGAGGAGAAACCTCTCTTTTGACCCATACGGTGATATTTAGCACCAAGGGAGGAAAATGAGAAGAAAAGAGAAGGAGAAAAGAAATGATGGAAATGAGATGAAAAGGAGAAAGAAAAGCGAAAGAAGGAGCAAGGAACGAGAAAAGGAAAACGGAGTTCATGGGAGAAGAACGAGTGAAAGGAAAGGAAAGGAAAGAAAGGGAAGGGAGTTTCCAGGCACTTTACGGGGTAAACTTCGGCGATCAAGAGTACTAAAGTTGGTACACGCTTGGTAGATCTGCGGATACCGAAAACTTGGAGTTCGACAAATTCCGCATAAGGTAGGGGTTTCTCACTACTGGGTTCCTTTTAATTGAAGACTCGTAAATGGTGGTGTGGGTTGGAGCGACCACGGGGTAGGTTTTGGCCATGAAATTTGTTTTAGACGGTTCGGGACCCGGGTTTGAAGGTGGTATCCGGAAGCGTGATTTTGGTTGAATTTGCTAGAAAACCACATGTTGGACTTTGTTGTAACCGGTTTTGGATCATGCATGGGTTTTGAGGTTGGTTTTGATTAAGGTGTGTCCAAACTTAGTAAAATTGATAAAAATTGGTATATATATATATATTCGGTGTTGCAGAGCACTGTAGCCATGGGTGATTAGTCGGGGCCAGGAAATAGGATTTGTATGGATTTTATAATTAGGCCCCATTTTTTCATGACCGATTTTCAGTCCAGTTGTAGCTAAATTTTTTAGTCGTTAAAACATATACTAAAGTTTATGTTAGTCTAGATTTTTAAAACCAAATATGGCCAAAATTATGATAAAGAATGGCTATTTTATGTGAAGTGTTTTTATTATTGTCTTGGCAATTTAATAACATCGTATGTAGATATGTTAATATATGTGTATTTAAATGTATTAACATAATGGATGTAATTATATATGTTTACATGGTACTTGGCATGAAGTACGATTGAGTGGGAATGTTCCGTATGGTGTGCATACTTCCATCGACATGAGATCGCGGTGGCATTAACGTGCATATCTGCGAGGACATCGCATTATGTTGGGTGTGCATGGAACATGGTCATCATCATCATTGTTGATGAATGGGTAGTGACTCGTGCTGGACGGCGTCAATAAATATCTCATAGTTTAAAACATAAAAGAAATACTAAATAATGTGTGTTGGGGCGGAGCAAGAGGAGCAGATTAACCCCCTCAAGGTGAAAGCGGACATCAGTTACTCCGACATTTGGCCTGGTGTAAGAAGGGTTCTGTGCCGGGAGGAGTACTGGTTATGTTTGCCTCATGGGACTTGGGTTGTGCGTGTTGGCGTCGGATTGACTCAAGATTGGTTGCCCATTGGAAATTGCATTAGGTAATGGAACCCGATGGGGGCTCGGCTTATGGAATCAGATAATACCGGTGGCCGGTTTCACGCCGGCGCATATGCATGTGAGGGTGGAGTGGTGACTTTGGGGATATGGGGATGATGACATTTCATGCATGACATATAACATTCATGTAGACATTTGACTTGGATGTGAGTTTCTTTATCTGGCCAGCTGCCACGCTTAGGCGGGAGTAGCCCTTGTAAAGTCATTCTCTCACGGGCTTTGCTCACCCGTCGTGGGACCTTTTAGGTGGATCTTGTGGAAGTGGAGCACATGGGGGCGGCATGTGGGATGAAGCAGGATGAGCTTTGTTTGTTTTTCGTTTTGTCGTATATTTATATTCGACGAACATATGCCTTACCTTTTTGTTGTATAAATGGGTACATTTTATTAAATAGTCTATCATATATTTTTATATATTTGGGTCAAATATCACGGGAATGGGTCTCAATATATGAGACAAATGGCGTGATATTGGGATGCACCAGAATATCCTGGAGTTTCGAAAGTTGACGGGTTGTCAATGGGACCCCGGGATTGTGACACCCTCTCAGGTGTCAGCGACCACCCAGTAGGCTGCGGAAAATCCTCGTCTCGCATCATGAGACACACACGTGAGTAAAAATAGCACATTAACACACGCCATACTCTCCAAAATACATCAATGATTATATTACATGGTTCAGAGTTGATTACACTCTTAGCCACAAACATATCTAATACGTGTTTCTGAGATAACAAAGCCACAATGGCTTTTTCTTCTCAAAACGACCTCTAATAAGTGCCGCCTTCCCGATCGCTCCCGTGCACGAAATAATATTCCTCGACAGGTGAACGTGTACGATGGTGGAACCTACACATGGGTACACTCACTGTTGACGCTGAAGATCCGTCTGATGTTAAATGCAAACACACACACTCGGCAAATCACAGGATGATCTGTTGAATGTCTACATGCCCAGTCATGTCTCAGGTCTCCGCAGAGCTCAGTCACACCACTAAAGCCATGTGTGGCTTCATTCAAAGAAATATTTGTTTTGAAAGCTCCTGACCCACCAGGATTTCGGTGAAATATTGGACTACCCTCAGAATTGGTCCGCTGGAATATTTCTCCGAAATAGTTGCTGGTCCTCTAAATGAAGTGATGCATTGGATAACTCTCAGGCAATTCTTTGGAAAATCTTATCGAAATTTCTTTATGGCTTGTTTTGGGTTTTCTTTCAATTTCATGTCATGCACTCACTCCTAATATCATTGGAGTTTTCCCGGTGCATATGGAATCACCGTTATGTCATTTCCAAACCATTCCATGCCCAATATATTTACATGGCCATATATCATATAATTAAAATCACACATCCATGCCAACACATCAAAATTCAGCCATTAACATATTAAATTCACTAATTCAAGCCATTCATCTTAACAATGTTTCATGCAAGCTAACACATGGGCGTTTTAGTCCCGTCATTTGATACAAGCGGGGCTGACACCAACCGAGTCCCAGCCCAGCGATGCCAGAGTGTTGGTCGACCCACTCCTCTTATCGAGTTCCCACTTTGTGGAACAAAATCCAGCCATTCAGGCCTGTACACACAAAACATAATTTATAGCATAGGTATACCTGACCACAAAGTAGTCCCTCTGTTTGTCAAAACGGGTTTGAAACATTTCAAGTTCGATCCCGATTTTGGGACGGGCCGGGGAGGGAGGGCGAGAAGCAACCACTCCGGCTTCAAGGCAACTCAGTAACCACGACACTTAAACAGGGGTAAATCAAGTGGGATAAAACCACCTTCAGAAGTGCCCGAAACTCCCAATCGGTACCACCGCGTAGCCCCTTGCGGAGTGGGGAGCAACCTCTTCTAAGTCTCATGGGAAGCAGATGGTCGTCGTAGGAATCCCCAAGGGAGGGGGAGAGGTAGGCACTCTCTCAAAAATCCACCCTTTCTTGCTCTTTCCTTTCTCTCTCTGTTTGCTTTGCTCCCAGCTTAGGTTGGGAAGCTTGGGTCGAATTGGGACAAGTGACACATCCTCTCATGCATATTTAAACTCCCAAGTGGCCCGTGGATTAAACCATGTCGCATCCACATCTACTTTTGAGATTTTCACCCCAATGGCAGTGCCATGTGTGTGAGATTTGCCGAGGCTGATGTTTGACTTGCTCACGGTTACAGTGGCGCCTCTTGGCCCTCCACCAGGGGTGACAGTGTCTCGCTACACTCAGTTATCAGCGTGAAATTCCAAGCTGTCTCGAGGAGTGACAAAGGTCGATGTGGTAGCTAGATTTCTGAGGCAGTTTCAGCGGTGAGAATGCGTTTTGTCATCCAGAGATCTAGAAAGAATTACAGTTTTGGCCAAGAGCACCATTTTGCCCTTTTGGAAAATTCGGAATTTCTCGGGTCTTGGATAAGGGTGTCCGGATTTGCCGGTCTGAGAGTGTCTGAGAGCGATGGCTGAGGCCAGTGATTAGAAGGAGGCGATGTGTGGCCTTGATATTACTGTAAAAAGTATTTTGTATCGTTTTCGTTTCGGTATTCTTTTGGGACTATTAATATAAATATTAGTTATGTAGTCTCTGTTAAGATTGTGATGGAATACTTTGATTTTGTAATTAAGTGTTTTACTTTCATAGCAGTTTAAAGTTTAAATGTATGAATGAATGGATTAGATAAATGGAACCATGACGATTAGTAGTATCTGGTCACCGAAATCCACATGAATTTACGCAGGATTGACGGGTTGTCAAGCTGGACCGGAAGTGAGATGTCACCGATTTTTAGAAAAAAAAATTCATTAATGATGATGCACTTCAGCCGGAGCGAAGTGCGGGCGTGTGGGGGTGGTAAAATTTGGACCGGGTTGTTTTGTGGGGATCTTGACGTCTGGATCGTCTAAATTTGAATGTATTTCTTCCTGCCGATACCGATTTTACAAACCTTAGTGTAGCACTCCTCTGTAGCTCAAGGAAGAAGAAATTCCGGCGAGAAATGTGCGTGGCCTTCATTAAGTCAGTTTCTTCGAGAAGAGAAAAGCGCAGATGCTTGTGTCGGCGTCCCCAGAGTGTGTACGCGCTCACCGTCGGGGTGGTCGTATGTATTTATAGTAGATGCTCGACCCGGTTGGATTGTGATTAGGACTTCGCTCCCATTGGTTGAGATTTTCTTGTTACCTTCTCGGACTGGTAATGGATTTAGAAAAGAGCAGGTTTATGGGATAATCTTCCTTCCTTATTGAAGTGAGATCAATGGCGATGATCTTTTAATAGCTTTTCCTTTTTCTTATTGATGAATTTGATTGTCAGGTAGGATGACGTCTTGTTAAGGGGTTATTACATTTTACACGTTAAGCGAAACTGTTGTCGACTTGCTTGGTATGGACCTTCTAATTTGTCAGATCATTATTTTGCAGGCCTAGCGGTAGGACGCCGCTTTGGGAGGGTGCAGTGTCTCTGAGGGCGAGGCATTGCATTGGACGCGCCGCTTCTTTGGGCTTGACGGGTGGGCCTTTGAATGTATTTTTCAACCGCACATCGGTTGCCCTGACCGCGGTAATGGTGTAAAGTGATGGCTGTATCGTTCTTGTCGGTCGCGATTTCCCACGTGTCTTCCTAAGGCACAGGGTTAATTAAGGCTTGAATTATTTGTCATATGCTCTTATGTTAATGATGACTCTTGGTTTGCGCTTATTTTCATAGCTTTCCCCTGGTTCCCACCAGTTTCTTTTGGTTTCTTTTTGTAGACCTCCTCCCATCACGTGCTTTTCTCGGTCCACTGCATCCTCTACTTTATTTTCCAGTGATCTTGTTTCCTCACAGCTTTTAGTGCACTCTTTTATTGTGGGTCTTGGCGTTTTTCACAGGCGACTTCTTAGTCTTATTCACCGGGTCCGCTGCGTCTCTGTCTCTTTGTCATTGCCCCGATTTAATTACGACGGCGCTAGGGGTTCAGTTAATACGGATTGCCGTTTTCTTCGTTCGCTTTCATCATGGTAGAGTCGTTCTTTGCTACTTTGCGTATTGGCGATGACTCTTCAAGCTGACTAGGTTACGGGCCGAGGTTGGGAAAGCTCCGGCGTTACGCGGGGTGAACCTCGAGAGGCGGCTACGAGGCGCCTCTCTTTCCTTTGAATAGGGATAAAGGGAAAATAAACCTAATTGAAATATCACGGGGGTCGCGTACCTCAAATACGTATTCGTTCAACATCTTTGGCCAGCGAATGGGACCTAGCAAGGTCGATCCTTGGCACCTGAGGCTACCTTTGGCGAGCGTTATCGACCTCCACGGCGTCAGAGTATGGACTCGGCGTCCGACTTTTATGTAGCCTCACTTTGGAATGGCCATATTTCTTTGGGTTACTTTGAAAATGGTCTTCGTTTTCCAAGCGCATCCCTTATGAAAGGGTTCTGCCGGCATTTCGCGCGTTTGTCTTTGACTTCGCTCCCAACGGTTGGGGCATTTTAATTGAGCTATTGGCCTTTTTGGGGCGAGTTTCGGAGTCCCAGTGTGGCTGCTCCTCACATCTTTAGTCCCGAAAGGGGAGACCACAGAAGACTTCCTTTATTTCTCAGGCGTTTAGGAGCTCCTCGGTGCGTCTGAACTCTTCCTTCTTCTTGCATGGGTCATGGAAGGGGCGCTATTTCTTTGTGAGTGGTTCAGCCCCGGGAGTCTGATCAACCGGCGGGGGCGACCTCTGGGTATTCAAACTGACTTGGAGCCCACCCGATAATCTATGGTATTTTACCTTTGTTCAGGCATGACTTGTCTACAAGGTGACTGAATGTTTCGATTTTATATTATCTTCATATTTCCAGTGCTCGTCTTGACCCTTGAGAAGATAATGTCGCCTTCGGCGTTGGTGAAAATTGTCACCTTTCGTCCTTACCGCAGCGGAGTTGATAAGTCGGACATTCAGCCCGTCTAAATTGGTATACGCGTTCCGCTGCTTGGGCTTTGCTCTTCCACAGGAGTCTCTTTCCCATTGGGCTTACCTCGCCGCTCCACCGGGGAGAGATTTTGGTTCATTGGGGCGATGTCGGAAACCCCGGATCTGCCGGGGAAAAAAATCAAATTCACGTCCGATAAGGGTGGCCGATTCAGAGCCCAAGGTTCAGAGGATTAGGGCGTCTCAGGCTATCACGCGAGAACGAGAGGCGTCGTCGCCTTGGCGAAGCTCAGTGGTCTTGAGCCCACACTCCTTCTAAGCTGTCGTGAGGCAAAAGTCTCATAGGTCGCGACGTGACGGCCGGATTGGCGACTATGCCTATAGCCGTCTGGAATCAGCCCTCGGAGGAATCACCAAGTCACACCTCCTCGAAGCGGCCGGGCTGAAGAGAAAGAAAGCAAAACCAAGGGTGGCGAGAACATGGACTCTTGCTCTGTCTGGGACTGGCAGCAGTGCAGTCTCATCCATCCTCGGGATTGACATGGGAGGTGTGGCGTTACTGTTGACGAGGAACTCCACGGCTTTATCCCTTCGAGGGTTGCATCGAGCAGACTCCCGATCAGTGCCTCCCATCTTGATTCGAGTTGAGCATTAACTTCCATGTTTGATATGCGGGGTAGCCACTCATTTGAAGGGCACGGCCGAAAGGCCAAATTAAATGAAAACGCGTGAAGTGCCCCGGTTATCTCAAGGCGGCGACCGCTCTCCGCGTCTGTGACCGTGGCTGGGGGACAGCGCGGGACGCCGAATAAAGAAAGTGGGCGGCACCATCGATGCAAACATGCCACGTCGGCTCGCTCAGGCGAAAGTGAAAGTGGTCAGTGCTTTGTCGGCAGCCGGCGAAACGGGAGGTTCGGGATACCTCGAACGTATGGCTTCAGATTTGATTGAGCGAGAGGGCTAAAAGTCTACCAGGCAAACTTCCGGCAGTTAGGAGGGGCTCATCCACATCCAGGGGCGCTGCGGGATCTTCAGTGGAATTCTGTGACCAATGGTGACTTGAGCGATAAGGAAACACAACTGGCGGCGGCGTAGTGAAGCTTAGAGTCGAATCTTCTTGAGGCTCGTCATTGAGTCCTCAGCCATGAACTTGGTGACGGCGAATGAGTGTTGTCGCGATTGCATGAGATGATCTTCATCGATGGGTTAGTTGGTTGCTCAGGAGAATGAGGTTGATGAACAGCTGGGGGACAGCGGGTGATGCTGGTGGGGCCTACAGGTGTAGCTCGCTTTCCCAGCAGTTGTTCGCGTGTACTGGATGGACTTAACCCGACTCGGCGGCCAAAGGCCGGAATCACTTTCTCTGACCTTCTCGAGATCTAGTACTCCTGTTTGAGAGGCCCATTCCCAGCTCGTCGTAGCTCCTTCTGGCGATGCACGAACTCTGGCTCATCTCTGTTTGCTTGATGATATTTTTTTTTTATCACTGTTTTTCTTTAGCGAGACTGGGGGCACAGACCTATCTTGGCCCTCAGCCCCGAAATAAATACTCATTTTTTTAAGATTCCAGTTCTCATTGGGATATTTTACTTTTCTCCTTGAACTATATGGCTTTCAGTTGTGGTCAGAGCAATCGGGCTCATCAGCCCAGTCGTGAGGCCTCGTTTGCTATTTTTGCTCGAGGTGGCTTTGGTTCTCTAGGTTATCTGGTCGGTGTAGATGGAGCTCGTCAAATTGGGCCTCTGGCGCCGTCGAGCTGTCGGCATGATTGACGCTTCGGTTCGCGGTACATGCGATCTGTTTGTGGTAGTCGTCGATCTTTGATTCTTGCGACTTCATCGACTGGCTTGTGTGAAATCGGCCCGATTTCCTGGGTTCTGCGACCTGCTTTCGTTTGTCGTCCCGATCTGGTAGGTGGGTAGAGCTGTCGATCTGAATGATTTGTGACTCGTGCGTGTCTGAGCCCGGGGAAGAGCTCGTCAAGGCTGGTCATTGGTAGAGCTCGTCGAGTAGCGGAATGGGAAGAACGCGTCACGATGTGAATAATTTGGTAGAGCTCGCTCGAGTAGCCGATGGGAAGAGCTTGTCGATGTGAATAGTTGAGTAGAGCTCGTCCAAAACAAAGCGATGGGAGAAGAGCTTCGTCATTGTGTGAATAGTTGAGTAGAGAGCTGATCAGGCTAGCCGTCAGGAGAACTCGTCCAGTATGAATAGTTGAGTAGAGCTCGTCGAAGTAAAGCGATGGGAAGAGCTTCGTCGGCGATGAATGAGTTGGCGGGGCTGCGTCAGGCTTTACTAAGGAAGGCTTCGTCGGTCGCGGCGAAGCCCGATCCGGCTTCGTTAGGCGATGTGGCTGTGGCAGGTGGATCACCTCGTCAAATTGAAGCGGTAATGGACCGTGGCACTTCATTGGCGATAGGCACGAGTTGATGCGACTTGTTTTGAAGCGTGGCTGCTGGCCGAGTGGATCACCTCAAATTGAAGCGGCGTGGCTTCCGATGGCCCGTAGCGCGAATGGCGATGTAACTGAGTTGATCGACTTCGTTTAAGCGGTAATGGCACGTGTTGTCGATGATTCTTTCAATCGAAAGGTCGTGCTGCGAAGCTGGGTTGCGACGCTGGGCGATGCGGCTTTGGAACGATCCGACTGTTGGCGAGCGTGACTGCGAATGGATCGCACTAAATCGGAAATTGAGCGACGACTTCGGGCGGCCGCGACCGATCGGCGATCGGCGGGACGATCGTCGATTTGGCGACGGCGCCGCGTAAGGTGGATCGCGCAAATAGGTGTTAAATGGCTCTAGAACGACTGGTGGCGATGGCGCGAACGTCCGACTGTTTAAGGCGACGGCTGCGCTGATGGATCACCTGCGACCGATTGAAAGCCGTGAAGCTCGGGCGCTGTGTTTTGACGGCGATCGCTTTTTGGCGATCGTCATCGCGAAGCGTGACTTAGCGCGGTGATAAGTTCTTCAATGGTGGCGTTCGAAGCAGAGTGGCGATATGGCGGTGGCAATGGCTGGCGGTCATCGAAGCGGCGGCGGCGCGTCGAGCAGATGACCGTCGATGATGGCGTTCGGCGCCCGGCGACGATCTTCGGCGGTGGCGTGCCGCTGACGGTCCAACTTCGCGACGAGCGGCTTTGTCGCCCGGTAGATGAAACCGTCGATGGTGGCATTGGCCCGAGTGGCGATGGCGAGTGGCAATGTTTGGCCGGTCTAACTCTAAAGCGTGGCGCATCGCGAGTAGATGAGCTCGTCGATGGTGGTACGCCCGGCTCCTTGGCTACCGTCCGTTTGGAGTTAGACTAACAATGCGATACCGATGAACCGATTTCCTTGGAAAGCGCGAAGCGTCATATCTTGAGATTGATGGAATTTAGGCGTTCGGTGACCTTTTAGTGCTGGCCTTCTTATAAATGACCAGCTCTGTTGCCCCAATGAGTTCGTTTGATCTTTCTGGCTTTGTAGTGCGTGGCCCCGGGTATGTGTGTGAGATGGAGTATCGAAGTAATTAGTCTTCCCGGGCATCCACATGGGAGTGCAGGTAATGAGTCTGGTGGCTTTCTTCTTGTGGGAGTTGTGTTTCCCTAGTCTCCCCTTTTATACAGAGTCGCCTTCAGCTTACCGTCTTGAGAATCGTCCGGGGAGAGGGTGGTGCATCTCTTAGCATTGCTCTCTCTGTTTTTATGCTGCTTCTTCCTCACTTTTTCTTTCCTCTCCTCTTCTCTTTCTCCCTCTCCTCTTCTCTTCTCCACTTCCTCCCTCTCCTTCTTACTCATCTTTTCTTCCACATCTCATTTCTCCTTTTTGTTTCTTACACCCATAACTGGCCATCCACTTTTCTTCTTCTGTCTTTCCCTTTCTTTCCTTTTTCCTTTCTCCTTAACTTTTCATTCTCTTTCCTCCTTTCTTCCTCACTTTTTCGTAGGAGCTGTACATATCTTGAATGCTTTCAAGATGTAATGCGTGACTCACGGTGCAACAATAGTTCAATTGGGAGCCAAGAAGAAGCTTTTCACACCATGTCTATGAACCTTCTTATTATGCTTTTCGATTTTAGTATATTTGACCTTTTGTATGAGATGCATGCCAGCCAGCCCATTAATCAGCAAAATATCCCGACTCGCCATCTAATAATTATGAGCTATGACCACAAACAGGCCCTTATTGGTAAGCAAACTTAGGTGTTCGCATTTATAATATCTTTATGAATTTTCCTACCCTGTTTTAGTTCATAGTACTGGTCTGACGACTGGGTTATGATGTAAGGACAGCCTTCCCAGGTTGGAGACTGGTTTCCATGTGTTGGATTCTTCCTCGGCCCGGCAGAGCTTCTTTAAGACTAAAGTGCCAAACATGTAGCTCTCACAGGCTTGACTTTTTATATAGTACCTTCTTCATTTCCTTTTGATCCTCTCATCCTTTGAACACAGCAGCGCTTTTCATCTTGGAGTTGGTTTTAGGCGAAGGAGCACCGTCAAATTCTGCTCCTGAATGCTAACTGATCCTTGGAGACTTTATTGAGCCTCCCACGGGGCTCTGCTCGGTCTTGGCTAGGCAAAGCGGGGTTTCAGAGTTCTTGACTTACGTGTTTGTTGTCATTGAGCTATAGTACCTCGGGGAGGTGCTGCCAATTCCATAAAGGTCTTCGACTTGATCTTTCAGGCGACACTAGGGTTAAATATTATTTGTCATTTTGATTCTCTGAATTGTCTTGAGGGCAGTAATAATTTTTTAATTAGAGCTAAACACGAAAATCTCTAATTTAAGCGTTAATATTGTTTAGTTATCAAAATCACCAGAACTCTTGGGATGCCAATTTATCATGGTGGCTATACACGAAGTGCATTATCTCTGCTCTGTAATTGCTGGCTAAAGGCTCGGCCACCCTGGTGAAATGTCTCAGTGATTATGAATTTACCTTGACACACCAATGGGCGGGGTCCCGATATCATCCCGAACCATTATTTGGAAAGGCGGGGACTTGTGATCGATGTTAAGGAGACTACGATGGGGCGTGGACATCTTGGCGTTAACTCTGACGGATCTTCATTCTTACGACTAAGTCAGGGTTGCATCATGAGTATGGTGGAGTAGTATCCTACAAGACTTTTCTGCAAATACTAGAACTCCAGGTATGATTCAAGCATTATACCCTCATTGTACCTCTCTCGACCACCTTCCAGTCAAATCCTCTCTAGCGATACATTTAGGAAGATTAATGAAAAAATCCTCAAAGCAGCAGAGCTTCATACCTATCGTTCAAATGAACACAGTGACCTCGTCTCCTTATTTTGTTTACTTCTTTCGGGTCGATGGAAGTGAAGCAGTCTATTATATAATTCAAATGGGATTCCATCCATTTCGACACGGACTCTACAGGGGCGTGTTCTGCTCTATCAAGGATCGATGGGTTAGCCAGTGTGACGTCGACCTAGCGAGGGTCTTCCTATGAAATTTTGTGGCCGCTTTGAAGCATACTTTGAAATTCTCGCTCTGGGGACATGTTTGACTGCGAACCCGACACAAATTTCTTCAAATAAATCATGGGACCTTTGGAGTATAAGATCATCCTTTCACTTTTTAGCCTACGTATAATGTCTTCTATTTGTAAACACCAGTTGAAGGAGTCCTTTATGAATTCTGCGATCAGGCCTCAATAGATGAGCGAGGTTGAGGCTGTATGTGAGCCTCATGCTGCTAGCCGTTTGTTAGATGTATGGAATCTAAATATGAGTGCATGCCGATATCTATTCATGCGGGGTTAGGATAAGACTGCTCACTTTCACATTCGAGGCTCATACAGGTTTTCAAGTGGAGAGGTGATAGCGGCTTGGGCATCTAACGGTTGGCGGTGTAAATTCGCCGACGAAGTCGACGGGACCTGCCCTTTGGCGCGGTTTGGCGCGTAAGCGTGTCGAACTACGCTCCGGCTCTATGGCCCCGCTTCATGGTCTGCGGGAGTCTCAGGTTTATGCATCACCTTGGTGCAGATTTTCTGTTCCGGGTTTCTATAGTATGACTTGAAATCTTTTGACGGGAACCACAGTGTGGTCACAGAGCGAGTGTTTTCCATTCTTGGTACCTCTCACCACTTTTGCTCCTGCCCAGAAGATTGTTGATATGCGGATGCAGAACTAGCTCTTTATCTGACAGGGGCAACCTTTGGTTGAAAAGTGAATACATTGAGCATAAGTGGGGAAGAAGCTCCCAACCGACGGGACTTACTAGAATAGGAGAGACTCAGTATGTCTTCAATGAGAATGCTTGCTACACTTTGAGTGTTGAGCTTTCTTCGAACCATGGAAGAAACGGCATTTATCACTGCCACCGGATACCAGCTGGCTGAAGGCTGTAGATCTTCTTGTTGATATTGGACTCCTTTATTCTGATGGTGGTGAGTGGCGTAATCGAGCCTTTGCCTTTATTTTGTGGTTTACTTTCCGTTCCCACAATGGTTGACGCGAAACCCGCATAAAATTTTCGGTACACGCGAAGAAGGCGTTAGTGGGTTCGATTTCCTGTTGTAATTGCCCGGATCGGGCGCCCTCACGAGAGATGGCGATGTGGAATCGGCGTGGTGGATTTTACCGGCCGCGCCGTCTCCGTACTTCCATAGTTCTTGCCCCATCTGTTTGGGCATGGTTTACTAATCTCTGGTAGGTGTTGGCTCTGGGGAGTCGGCGGCCGATATGATAAGTTCCACTGTCGTGACGAGTCTTTTTCTTGGTCATCGGGATCATCTTGATCAGTTATCGCGGAAAAATACATCCATAAAGCGCGAGATTCGTGCCGCGGTGGCGTCCGATGGTCTCGCCGGCAAAGAGGCGCATCCTTGAGCGTACTTTATTTTATGTCGGTGAAGTTGATCTGAGTTCTTCGCGCATTTGCTTTTGGCCAGGCTAACGTATGACCCGCTCGGGATATTCTACCTCCGTCGCTCCTGCGAACTGATCTCCGTTGATGGCTTTTGCGCGCTTGCAGTGCGCGGCTGCGCTTTTTTCGCTGTGCGGCCGGTTTGAAGGATGGGTTGGTTGATCTATGGTGAATTCGCGGCGAATTAGTTCCTCCATGTCGCCTTTGCTTCCATCACGGCGTCACCATTAATCTTGGCCCGAAGGCGAGGAGGTTTTTGAGGTCTTAGCCGATTGGGCGATATGGCGAGTGTTGAGGTAATGCGAGCGATCTGGTTCTGAGTTCACTAGAGGGCTGGTCGGGTGAGCACCTCGTCCTGGCGCTCAAGCTCATCTACATTCCGTTGTGTTTGCTCTTTGTTTCTTTTGAGGTTTGTGTAGCATTCACTGACCGATCCTCTATCGGGACCATCGCTCTCTCACCATATGGTTGGAATTTGAATTTATCATGATCTGTGGGGGGGATGTGACGCCCGAATCCGGCCGAACAGTTTGGCGGAGTCGAACTAGGTCGGAAGTGATCTATCCTGCCATACTATGTCTTTGTAGCACTTTCTTGGGTTCCTCCTTACGTTTGTTCTTGCAGGCGTACTCTGTGGCACCTGTTAGTTACAAACAATTGATATTAACAAAAATCATTTGTCGTATACAAAGGAACTACAGAATTAATTGTCCCATCTAATTATACATATAGAGTCCCATTTACTATGCATTTGAAATTTTTCTATTACACAAACACATGTGGAAATTCTTGAGCGGCTGGCGGTGAAACATATCTCTGGTGAAACTTGCTCTTTGATGTTTGGAATGTCTGTGTTTATCCTTGTCTTGAACCCATGCACACCGGATTAGTAAAAGTGTTTAGCTTTACCGCTGAGTGGAACATAGCATGGACAACCACCAATAGTAATAATGTCTGACTTATACATATATATTATCTATCTATACACATTTATAACTTTAATTACTATCATCTCTACATTTCTATTGCATGTCAATCTTTTACGTTACATATTCTATGACTTTATTTATCTCTTATCATACTTTATATTCCTATTTTAATTTAACATATTCTATGCGTCATGTTTATCTTTCCACGCTTGTCATATGTCTTTCAATGTTCCTATTCTTTTCCGTATTATATCATATTTTGTTATGGTGTTGATGATGATGAGTGGTGACGTTCTTCTATTACCAGATGTTATCGTTGACGCTTCCTGTTTATGCCCTGGTCTATACCTTTTTATCTTCGGGTTCTATAGATTTATTAAAATTTATTTATCTATTATATATCATATCTGTTCATATCTATCTATAAAATACTTTTACCTATTTCAGCATCCCTTGCTTATGTGTATACTTGATATATTTCATCTTATTTCTTTGTATCATGTTCTTTGCGAGTTCTATCTTTATAAATCTCGTATACTTTCATATAACCTATCTTATATGTACTATCACATCTGTTTATCTAAACCTTATACTTTATATCATTCTTTCTGTATGTCTCTTTGTCATAAGATCTTTTTCATCATTGTAAGTCATGTCTCATTCTATGTCTTTGACATATGTATATCTATACTTTTTATACATATATTCATAATTGGCACTATCGCGTACATTCATATTCTATCTATCATCACTTTTGTGCTTCATATACTTTGTTCTTTTACTTTCTTTGTTCATATACTTATTTTCATCAAGATTTGTATGTACTTCTTGTTCTTATGTGTTTGTTTGTAGCATAGCAGTGCTATGCTTTATATCAGAATCACCTCTTACCATACATCATGTTTCCTTTTGGTTTCCATGTATGATACTTTGAAGCGGATCACGGAAACTGTGTACCGGTACTATCCTTTGCTCTGGCGGTGATCTCGTTCTGTCCTTCACCAGAAGGTATCACCGTCTTCATCTGAGAAGCGACGACCCTATATCATATACCATCGATTTACAGAAGATTCTATCATCTGACGGTGATCTCTGGCTCTGTGTGGGCGTGACCCTTGAGGCCACGATAGTGGATCTATCACCGACCAAGCGGGGCCTCAAATACTCTGTCTAGATATCACTGCGGCATCGTATCTTCCTATAGGCATGCCTATCATCCCTACACAGGTCCAGCGAGACAATCAAGCTTTATTACATTTTAAATTACACATGTATCGCAAGCATGAATAACTTTATTGTTATATAATTGCTTATGCATATATACTAAATCACTTTACTACGTATTGATTCCTACATATATGCTTAGTTTCATGTTCGGTTCTCTATATATATATATACATGTATTCATATCTTTCTATCATTTAGTTTTATTCTATCATATTTCATGAATGCATCTGTGCACTCTTGTAATCATATATTCATATGCGCTTTCTATGTTATCTCTTTATATCATTAATACATTTATCATGATTTAGCTATCCTCGTACTTTCTATAATCCTATCATGTAGGCTTTCACTCATTCATTTTCATATATGTGCCTATCATTTGTCACAATTGTTCACATTCCTAGCTGTCATCTTTTTGCTTATCTCTATCGTTCTTGCTCATTTTATGTGTCTTTCTATCATGTGTTTCTATGTTTCCATCTTATTCCACCGATATGTCTATCATATAGTCATCATATAAATCCTATATTCATATCATTTACATTCCTATCATTTTGTATGCTGAACTATCCTGCCTCATTATGACATATCTATAATTTCATATCATATTCCATATCATTTTAAACTTATACTATCATATTCATTTTTATGAGCATTATCTATACTGTGCATTTTCTATATTTTCTTGTTTTATCATGACCTATTACATATAGCACTTCGCTATACTTATGAAGTATGATTAATCTATGAGATCACACACCATTCATATATTCTCATTCCTTTATGAATCTAGTTTACTTAGGAATTGGAATCAATCAATCGAATCATCCAAACTAAAGTTATGAGAAGACATTTTCATGCCAACTGGTGGGACTAAATTACCAGGACTGTTAGTATTACTCAATTTTCGGGGCCTTAACTTAATATTTTGACACTATGTCATACTCACATTTAAAGCTAAGGTGCTAAGGGTTCCTATTTAGCCGGAATCACCCAATTGAACAGGAACTGAGGATTCACGTCAGAAACAACTCAGCTATTCTATGTTCTGAGTGCAGGAAATGGGCTTGCAAGCCACTGAGTGAATTTTTAGGCTATCTAGAGTCATTGGAGTCTTATTGAAATGTGTTTTGTATTCTCATTGAAGTTGGCTTTAAAATTACAGCCACTTGAATCACTCAAATCGGATAAATGATTGCGGCGTACGGCGATTGGCGAGGCAGATGCGGTTGTACCCGGTAGAACCAGTTCTGGGATTAGAACATAACAAACGACGAAGTGAAAGTTCTGGTACCAGTTCGACTTCTACCGTTGGGAGTCCTCGAAAGTGCGAGTGGCGATTCTGTGCTGGCCGCTTTCGCCGAGGCGAATCTGCTTTGTGAACCGAAGTATCTTGTGACCTCGTTGCTTTCAAATCATCTTTCGAATTCTTATCTTCACCAAAAACCTTTCGCCCGAATACCGAAGCCATAATTCTGGCGTATGGATTACTAAATACCGTTGGTTTGTTGGGTTTGTTCACAACTAACTTCATTCTCATAATTAAACCACCATGAATCCATCACGAAGAGTTTGCCATATCTGGTACTTCATAATGTGAGGTTTTTACCCACAACCGCCGTACTCATTTTTTGGATAAGATAAGAACCCTCACCAACCTGGTTTGGGACATCTTAACCAGCTGCCACAGTTGCATGGAGAAATATCCAGACTTTTGAAACACATGGAGGAGGGTTCCACTTTGTTTGAATCATCTCAGCAGCGGAGTCTCTCACTTCACTCTCTTCTCCTTCCTGTTCTGTAGCCTCTCTTTCTCTTCTCTTCTTGTTTGCTTCTACCAGCACCTCTTACCTGCCACTCTGGGTTCTCTTCAAAGTGAGACCAGTTTGATTATTGATAAGTATTTAGTAAGGTCATGTTTGGTAACTAACAAATCATTTGGTTTGATTTTATTCATTTGTTGCTTTGGCTTGTAACTCCCTCTGTTGCCTGTCATTTTCAAGGATTTTTAAACATTAACCCCTAATGGCCTTTTTTGCATTGGTGCTTTTTGCAGCAAGTAGGTGCGCCATCTTGCGAAAGCTTTGCGGATCTGGGCTTTTTTCCGAAGTTTTCCATTTAGCCCACTAATATTTTGCTGAAACGAAGTAGAAAGCGCTGGGATATATTTGGATCATCACGAGGATAGCTTAGCCGGCCAGAGAGGTGCGCCTAGCGGCGTGTTATATCGTGGAAGATCGACGGCAAATTTTAGCGTTGTGATGGCGCTGTGCGAGGGCGTAACCGGGGTGAGCACCGATGGGCGATGATGACGCGCTTTCTCACAGAAAGCCGCGGATGTAATGGTGGCGGGTTCTAACTTTCTCCAATGCCACATTTGTTAAGCGAAGATGAATGGTGAACTCCGTTATCAATTAAAACCGATGTTGTTGTGTTGGCCCGTAGCGAACTTCTGATGGATCGATGTGGAGTCTTGGCATCCCCTCGGTCGGGTGGAAGGAGTGTTGATGATGTGGGGTGCGTGGAGTTTAGATCACCTTCCACGGCTGATGATTGCTGTGCGCGGTGGGCCTTCAGGCGAACTTGGTCCTCGCCTCTTTCCCTGCGAATCCTCAGGATCGCGTGTGGATTTTCTTCGAGGGACTTAGTTGCTGGTCGTCTTTGAAGCGTTGTTAGATCTCGAGGAGCTGGATTCGGTCCCGGGCTGACTTTGGAAGGTCTGGAGCTTGGTGCGGGCTTAGTTCTTTGGAGATATGACTGCTGGGGCATCAAACAGTATGATAAGTATTCTATTTCTCCTCTTAGGTTTATATACAATTGTCGTGGAGTAAGTGAGTCACATAGATATGACATTGTGTTATCCTTTGTGTGGGATCGTTTCATAGTTTGTATCTGGGGGGGCTGCTAATTTGTGCTTCATGAGACCTCGACCACAGAAGTGATAAGTGAATGGCCAGAGGCGATGCCGTCGTCGTCTTCTAGTTGTGGTGGGGCAGGGCAGATTACCAGGACCATACTTGCCCAGGGATCAGTTGTGATCATGAGCAGGGATTCCTCTTTGGGTGATCTTGTCTTTTAGGGCTTAAGTACTCGCCATTTTCTCAATCTTTCTATTATGGATGGAGGAGCTCCTGCCTCCTTGGATGTGAGACTTCCTCGTGGGTTTTCTCATTCATTTGGCGAAGTACCTGACCGTAGCAACGGGATTCTTGAGGTCGGAAACATCGGATCTGGCCTCCTAACTTTTTGTGCAGTCTGTGATGGCGATTTTTTCGCCGACCGTCTGCCGGGGACTGGTGTTGATTATCTTACCGTAAACTTGTTTCTTTGCATTGCGCCAACCGATCGATAGTGGTATTCGACTTCTCCGTCGGCGCTCCGTGGAGGTGGGAAGTAGAAACCGCCAATATCGTTCTTTTGAATAAATTAGTGAAGAGGATCTATTAATAGACGCCGTGAAGAAGACATTTTAAATAAACTTGGCAAAGCCACGCGTCACCGAACTCTGATACCGTATGCAACTCCATTACACGATTCTTATGAAGTATTGAGGGATCAGAAGGTAGGCGGATATTTGGTTCCATGAAGTTTCCATGTGGCATTAGAATTTTCTTTGGAGCGGATGGCATCGCACCTCGTAATGGAAGGATTCGGTTTGGTGTTCAGAATGTCTATGAGGTAAACCAGACGTGATCCTTAACCACTTCCTTCACAGTAGATAATTTTGGGAACTCTTGAACCCTCACATCCAAAACAGTTCAACTCTTAAGATCCGGGTTGGGGGTGATGTGTGGTTGCCCAGTTCTTCACACCGTTGTCCTGGGCATTTGTTTCATTTTCTTCCTCCACGGGGCTAATTGTGGTCCACCCTCTGGCGGGCCCGGATACTTACGCCTCTCGGGATCTGTAAGTGTATGGTCAGCCATTGAGGGAATGTTATGACCTTCACGGGTATGGTGTCTCACGGATCTTGAATCGTGGCGCCGTTGGGTGTTCGCTTCTTATGGGGGCGGTGGACGCCCGGCGGCGGAGTACTTCCGCCAGTTGATAATGGCTTTACGGCGCCGCCTCTTGCCCGGGAGGCTGGTCGCCAGCTGGTGGATCCATCCTTTGAGGATTAAGCGTTGCTCTGCCCCATTGTAAAATTTCCCCCAGTTGATGCCAATGATGGCCCGAGAAATAGTTATCAAACGCAAGCGCAATAATCTCGGGGCCGATAGCCGGCGGTGATGCTTTCAGCGGGCTGGGTACGGAGCGTTGGCCGAGATGATTGAGCGGACGGGTTCGTTGGCGAGATCGCGGAAGCGTCTGGATCGTCACGGGCTGAAATATAGTAGCTTTGCAATCAGACCACCAGATAGTAATTTGTGCTTTGCTCCTCTGCAAGCCAAGAAAGGTCGGCGAATATGCCCGTCTGACCCCTGATGCTTAAGTGGGTTTCTGCTACGAAGAAAGACGGACCTCGCCCTTCAATGTCGGCGGCCCAAGAGTGTACCTGCTTTCTCGCTACCAGATGGATCATGTTGGCAGTCTTGACGATTGGTTGTGATCAGAGGACTAAAGCTATAATGGTTTGGGATTTTCTTGTTACCTGCCGGATTTGGTAGATTTAGATATAGCAGTTTATACGGGATAATCTTCCTTCCCTTATTGAAGCGAGATCAATGGCGACGGTCTTTTATTATTTTTTCCTTTCCTTATTGATAGTTGATTGGATCGGTGGGATAGTGGCGTCTTGTTAGGGGTTATTATTTTGCATTGGCAAACTTTCAATAGACTTGCTTAGTATGGACCACCTTCTAAGTTGTCAAGAGATGGTATTTTAGGCCTAGCGGGTGGGACCTTGTAACTAGGCTAGTAAGAGACTTGGGCATTGCATTGGATGCGCCACTTCTTTGGGCTTGACGAGTGGGCCTTTGAATCCTTATTTTTCAACCCTATCAATTAAAAATGTTTCAAATAAACATACTTTCAAAGATAACAAGCTTTATTTATCTTTTGATCACTCTTCATATAAAGTGTTCTTAAATATGATAAAACTTTTAAACACTTTAGGAACTTGATTAAAGGATGTGAAGGAAGGGTTACGGAGATTACGAGCTCAAATTGCTTATAAGAACATAATGAGCGTAACACATGTAAATGTAAAGTGAATAGGAGGAAACTCAATAAAAATTAAAAGCAAGAAAAAATTCACGCACAATAAGCTGCCAGCAAGCTGTCGCTTTCGTCGACCCTAAAATGTGACCGCCCGAGAGCAGGGGTCCGTTGATACCGTGAAGCCAGCGAATACAAGTGGATCGGGTTAGCGCGCCCACTTTAGCATCGAGGCTGATCTCTTTGTCTGGAATACAAAACCACAGATCTTGTAAATAACTTTGCATATACTGTCCCAGGCAATCGATATATCTGCCGATATATATATCAATCTGACCGCTTGGGCGTAATGTATTCGACTTACATATATCGGAAACTATATCAATAGTTTTCAGAGTTCAATTGCTTTACTATACAACATATATTAAAATACCATTCTAATACATGTAAAAACTCTGTCAAAAAACCTTTTCGACTTTCTTCTTGCATCGTTTTGAGGCAGAGCGTCTTCCACCTTGCATCCTGTGCGAAAAGGGGGGGTCCCACGGCGGGGTGAGCTAAAGCTTCGATGGGAGATCATAAGTGGGCTACTCTCACCACCCTAAGTGCGATTTTGTAATGTTCAAAACATACATTCAAGCAAATGCGATCACGAATGTCTACACTTACGACTAACCGGATCAGGTCCTACAGGCTCACACTAGCCTAAGCCTCGTGGCAGGAATGTATTGGTTTAATAGTGGACAACCCTCCGATGTATGCTATATGTCAATTGAGACCGCTCAGACGATTGATATGCTATTACAATTTGTGGACTACCCTAGATGAATAAATATCAAGCCGGGCGCTCAGACGGTCGATATTATATTATTGGTTGGACACCTCAGTGTTTGGCTATTTTAGTCTACCCTCGAGACCATTTTCCTCTAGACTCATCTCTCATGCACTATCCCCAAATCTAGGATGTTGAAGTGCATATGGAGATCATGTATGCCATTCCCCTTCTGATCTATTCACGTACAAATACTCATAACATGAATAACTACTACTTGTAAAAATTAAATCACAACATGTTGCTGTAATTATCATTCAAACATCAAAATTAGCTCCACATGGGCTAGCAATAATCACACGAGCAATTTAATTTAAATCACTCAAGTAAACACCTATTTTCAGAAACATATTTTCAAAGCATTATTCAGAGATAGTGAAACCCTAGTTTTACTATTCAGGAAAATCTATAAAGCACCGGCCCGGTTCATAGTGAACCAAAATCCCGACTGTTTAAATTGATACACGCTGAACAATATGTTTAATACACAAATTAAACCCTGACCACACCCACTGAAATTACGGTTTGTCACGAGACATTTTCTAAAATCAAAGAATTCACAATTTAGGGTCCCATGTTTTGGGACCAGCTCAGCTGACTCAGAGCATTTCAACCACAAAATACATGTGATTTAAAGCAAATATTTATGAATTTAAAACGACAGCCCCGTAACAACAGCCACTGTTTCAATATTGGGTTTTAAATAAATTCAATTCGATCCCGAGTTTGGGACCGATCATGACCTGCGACCTCGGAAACCAGCAAAACATGGAAAAACCACCCAAAAATGGGATGACACAAGGCAGGGAGAAAATCCACTACCTCTTGGGTTGTCAAAGCTTGCTGTAAACCAGGGTCCGCAGCGTCGCTTCACTCTGTGAGCAGTTTGCTACACCTCTTGTATTAGAAATCCATGGTCCAGATCTCAGGTATTTACAGAGAGACCTTCTCTCTCTAGGGAAAGAACTCCATTTTTGTTCAACAGCACTGCATCTCCACCAAATGAGCTCCACGTTTTTGCCTTTCTTTGGTGGGAGAAGATATGTACTTCTTCACAAAAAGGCCTAAGTTTGCCCTCATTAATCAATTAGTCAGCCTTCTTTTACGGTTACGATATTAGGCATTATGGCCGATCCATTTTCATCGAACTTTACCTACTCATACCACTTATGGTATATGGTACTTGTTACTACTCACGCTTTTAGTCGCGCCAGAACCGAACGGCACCGGAGTGGAGATGCCTCGGGGAGAAAGCGTGGATTTCATTGTCTCTCGAGAAAATTGATTTTCGTGCTAACTAATTTGTGAGACTAGTCCCAGCGGTACAATCTCCGTTTCTGCATCATCCAGGACCTCGCAGAGGGGTGGTTACGGTTTTCAAGCATGTTACAATTTGTAATTAAAATTACGATTTGCCCTTTCCAAGATTTGATTTGCGGATTCTTGTTACCCTCATACAAAGAAAGGAATTGATCCGAAGTGGACATCTATCTTCGCATGCATGTATACAGCGTGCATACCACCATGCATGTAACTAGCCATTTAAATCTCCAAACGACTAAACCATTACCTTCATCCCCTAAACAAGAAGGGATAGAGTAACCACTTGCATCGTGTCCTCGCTTACGTTGACTCCTCCTCCACAGTGCACCTTAGCACTCTTTAGCCTCTTACGGATACCGTATATGACAATCAAGCTCTGAGCAATGCGATCACCTGAGGTCTGCCAGTGACCTCGTGCATGTGCAGGCTGGATCCCGGAATTATATATATCAGGAGCATGGAGGCGTGGAAACACCTCGTGGACACGCGACGTACTGAGGCGGTAAGCTAGCCAAGTGCCTTACGGTGCCCATCCTCTTGAGTATCTCGAGAGGTCCAAATAAACCTCGGCGATAGCTTCAGCAACCTAGGGCATTCTCCCTCTTGAATTATCACCTTCAAGAGAAGCGATCACCAGCCTCGGCTCTAAGGGTCGGCGTCGTACATCTATATAACTCTTGCAACGAGGCCACTGACCGTGAGGAAGGCAGCTAAATGTCAAGCTCACCTTCACGGGTGTCTACAATCAAATCCAGGCAGTGATGGATCTCTCTCTCCCACCTCGGTCCATTCTAGGTGACTATGACTCCCGAAGCCACAATGCCTCATATGGGTGCCGTTCGTATACTGCTTTGATAACTATTGTTGTGGCGAATTCACTAAGATTAATTAATCTCTACCCTTATGATCGGGACACATGTTAAGCAGCATGCCCTCCCAACACCCATGTATAATCCGCCACACACGTAACCCTACACAACCCTTGCTTGGTGTGTTGGCCGCTAACCTCTCCCGAGTCACAATCACTGACAATCAATGGGTATCAACTCGATCCATACCGGCATATCATCCGTTCTAGAAGGCCCTTGCCCATTTCAGCGACATCGATGAGTTTCGAAATTTATCGAACCTCGAGTCACCACAGGCTCCTGTCAACTCCTAGTACGCGCGATAACCGTATACTGTGTTTTTCATCTCGGGCACATAACTTCGACTTACACGCCAGGAGCCTCTTACATTTCCACGGTTCAAAATTCTGGTCTTCATTAGGCGTGAATCACGAGAACATTTAAACCAGCTCACCAAGAATTGGTGAATGATATACGATGCACTTGTCCAGGCTCGACGCCGAGTATTCTGCGGTCTGGCGCGCATCAATTCCATCTTTGCGACACCCAATCCAGGCCAAACCAGGTCTGTAATTAGAATATGAAGTTTCTCACTCGCCAGTTCGAACTTCATCGGTCGACTCCTGCACATCCTAGGAAGAACATACATGCCTGGCTTCTGCGAGGCGCCAACCTCGAGCCCCGAATCCAATGCGGGTGGCCGGTATGACAGCGACTGAGATTCTGAAGTGCGACAGCCGGTGGTTTGTCCGACATCCATGTCAGGCGACGCTCAGCAACCATCATCTGCCACCACAGGTCGCTATGCAGCCGTTGCGATGCGATCTGTCCGCGACGACCCACCTGGCTCACATTTCATTGTGTTCTTCCGGAAGTGCTTATACTGTACCTCGAAGCTGATGATTCCTCGACCCGTACTAGGGTGTGGAGGAATGGCTTGTATACTCTCACATCCTACATTGCATTTGGGGCGCATTGTCCAGAAGTCTTGGGATCTGTTTAGGAGAATCCTACTCACTCATTTTCGATCAATGCTAGTCTTGAAACTAGTGTTGAAGCGAATCTTACGCACTCTTCTCGAACGCAGGAGAAGCTGATCCTCCTCTGGAATCCACCAACTTTGCATTATCGAGTGTTCAGGGTATCCTCAATCTCTCTCTCGATGGTGAGGCTGGCACTCAACCGCTGGAGTCCATGCCCGTGGCGAAGTCTACGATCCGTCAGTGGACAACTGGCCCATTCTGAATCTCACGTATCAAGCTTGATCCCGAGAGACTACGTATCTCGAAGATTGATGTTCGGTCTCCTCTGGCATCACTACCTCGGCACTTCCTCTAGGTCGACTAACGCCACGAGTGCGACACCACATATCTCGAGCTCTCGTTGATAAGCCAAAACTGAACTTCACGAACTTAGCGCAACTGATGGCAGTTATCTTGTAATTTGTAAAACCGTCGCAGTGATACTGCATTGCTCCGATACGTGCAGGAGTAGATCAAGAAAAATGTCATCCCACCCGCGAAGACTCACGACAAACCAGTCTAGACCAGGGTTGGAATATCCTATGCGTGAATCCATGAATCTTTGTTAGCGCATTAGATACAATCAAAGGCATCATGTGCTTCCAGGAGTGCCCATATGGCGTCAAAACACCGTCTTAGGGATGTCTATACTCACAACCCTGCAGTTGTTGTAACCGAGTCTGAGGTCTATCTTGGAGTAGACTCGCACTCCTCTCAACTGATCAAATAAATCAGCAGATCTCGTAATGGGTGCAGAAGCCGGGATCACTGCTCTTTGTTCACTGTCTATAGCCAGCGCGATGAAGGTCTTGCCTCTTCCTTGTGACTAGAGCCTTTGGGCCCGTGGTGAAGTGCTCGGTCTAATAATCCCCTTGTCAGTAGCCTTGTGGTTTGGGGACTGGGTTCTGACTAGGCAGTGCCATCTAGCTGGAATCATAGAGACTAGGTTGAAGTACCAGGTATGACTGATACTGCCGAGTCTACCATCCCTGTGGAGGCTGGTCGGGTAGCTCATCTAGAAAATATTCGCATACTTTCATGAGCCACTCCCGAGGTAGATCTAAGTCTGGTCTCACCTCGTCCTCTAAGTGAGCTCGCTAGTAGCCACTTCCATTGTCCCCTAACGCCCAGACTCATACTCTTATGCGGGGCAAAATGCAGTGCTTGCCGAAATACAACACGAGTATAGATCCCTGCAATGCAGCGGTATCTGCTCACAATCGATAACAACCTTGTAAGTGCTCGACGATCATCCCAGGGATGACAGCCAGGAACTCGACATGTCCATAATCCTCGGGTCCATTGTAGGTAGAGTCTAAAGGATCTCTAACTCCTTGGCTAGGCATATCCGCCTATTCTGGCCCCTAATCCCCTGGGGAGAGATTAATACAGCAGCTCCTCTAAGGTCTCTGGGGTCCTTGCCTTCCATCATTATTTGGGCCTCATTCTGCAGCTAGGCAGCGACTAGTCTAATCACAGTGCGTGTCAAAGGTAATCTCCCTTAGCTCACAACACTTTCCAGATTGCGCCAGAACCAGCTGATTACCACCATGAATCTACCTGTGAATGCTCGGAGGATGTCGTGCAAACTCACAGGAGTTACTAGGATCTCCATGTCCACCTTTATACTAGCACGTACAATGAGCTCTGCAGCTTTCCAGCTCTCTGAAGGCACGGTGATCAAATAAAGCGGTGGTCGATTGTGGTGGTGCTGACCGGTGCCAGTGGGCGTCCTCTGCGTCCCGTCCTCTACGACCATTCTACCCAATCAACATGGCAACAAAAATCAATTAATTTTCGTTCGGTCGACTAGTAATGCGGATCTTGATTACTAATAGACTTGACAACCATGAACTAGCCCGTTCATTTCCTAAGTGAATTTTTATTCCAACCATAATTCGAACACATTAAAATTCTAAGGCTCTTGTTCATTTCGGCACGAATCCCTAAGGTCATAATTCTGACCTTGGCATTCACCCATTTTCACTATCGCATCCTGTGCATATAATTTTAGATCGCAACTACCGTGCAATCAATTTTGAATGGTAGTTCGCGTCCCGTCTGATATCTCTAAGGCAGCAACCATCCTGAGGACAGCAACCATACATGTAACTGGATTGTATCTGCGATCATTCAGCGTTTGATATTGTTTCAACAAGATTTACATTTTCAAATTTTATTTTAGAAATTTTGTTTCGGTACATCATTATTTGATTTATTTGAAATTTAATAATTTTTTAGAAAAAATTTTGTTTATAATAAACGATGTTCATTCTGTCAAGAGAAAAATACGAGTCAGCGGGTTTAAAATCGGTAGATTACCCAGGTACTAATCTGGCAGCGAGCGCCAGACGTAGCGCCCAGCGCCAGCGAGCAGCTCTGCCGCCTAGCTGCACTTACGCCCGCCGTACTGTCATCCATTTCGCGCCAGCGCCACGCATGCTAACCGCCTGCCTACCGCCTTGCCGCGCCTCCAGCGCCAGCGCGCCCGACCAATAGCGCCCGGCTGCCTTTGCCTGCGCCTAAGCGCGCCTGGCGCGCTCCTGGCTACCTGGCGGCCCGTACCATCTGATGGCGTATTGTGGCTTGGTGACCTTTATCTTCTGTCTGATCCGGCCTTGCCTAGCCCCTGGTTACCAATACAATTTTTTCTTACCACAGCCACAATTTTGGACGTTAGCCAAATTCGAATTTTTCAATTGTAACAATAATAATTAATTCAAATTTTTTCGAAATTGGAAAAATCACTAAAAAATCACTAAAATCATTTTTTTCTCACTCTTTAATATCAAATAAATTTATAAAAATTTATTTAACCCTTTTCTTAAATTTTACACCATATAGAAGCAGCAAGAAATTATTTTTCTCACCTCATAAACAAATAAATTTATAAATTTTATTTTCTTTTTCTGATTTCATGAAAAAATTTTCTCTACTCAATAAATTTATAAAAATTTATTCTCTTCTTATTTTCTTCAATTTTACCACTTGTAAAATCATTAAGTATTTTCTTCTATTCTCATCAAATAAATTTAGAAAAATTTATTTTCCTTGGCTTTAAAATTTCTTCTAATTTTCCAACAATCCTAATAAATTTATTAAAATTTATTTTATTTAATTTTCGTCGGTTTTGCACTGTAAAACCTTGAAAATTAAATTCCTTCACCTCTAAACCAATAATTTGTTCAATTTATTTTATTTCTTGATTTTGATCGGTTTTTTACATAACCTTAAACTCTAAACATGTTCCAACACCCATATGCTAACCACTTAAGCACCACGACAATTCTAACACAAAGCAACATGGCATACACACCATTCATCAACTTTCACATGTTCACACAATAATTCACAAATTAATTCACAAAATCACACAAAACACATACACACATACGTAGTGTCTGGTTTTGTCCATTGATTTTCTAGGTAATATCCCATACCTAAACTCAACCTCGAACCACACTAGTGGTGATGCTCTTCTACGACCATGGCCTAAGCCCAAATTTTCTATCCATAGGTTTCATATACCTATACTCTTCGTAAACCACCCGAAATTGGTGATGCGATGCCCAAACCCCAGAGCTCCTAGGTATTCGTATGCCTGGCTCAATACCAAAATTTGTGGCCCCAAAACCGGGGTCAGATTGGCTTACCGTCAACCCGCGTAGGAATACAAGTGGATGTCGGGTTGCAGACGCCACTAGAAAATTAAGGCGAGTCTCCTTTGTACGGGGAGCTCTACCCCGAATACAATTCTTGTAAATAACACCAATATCGCAATAAGAACAATCGATATGTCTGATATATGTATCAATCGACCCACTTGGGCCCATCAAGCTGTCTTTCGACATATATCGAGCTATCCAATAGTTTCAAGAGTTCAATTTGCTTTACTCTTATACAGCATATATTAAAATACTCAAATTCTAATACATGTAAAATATCATCAAGCCACACTCGGCTTTCTTCTTATCCTTTCCGAGGGCCAGGCCGTCTTCCGCGCCACGCTCCTGTGCACAGAAAAGGGGGTCCACGGCGGGGTGAGGCTAAAGCTCGGTAGGAGAATCGCCACTAAGTGGGCTGCTCACCACCTAAGTGCGGTGCAATGTTCCCAAATAAAACATACATTCAAGCAAATGCATGATCCTACACTTGAATGTCTACTTGTGACCTGAGATCAGAGTCTCACCGACTCTCTCACACTGCCTTCACGGCCTCATTAGCAGAATATTAGTTTTAATAGTGGACACCCTCCGATGTATATATCAATTGGGCGGCTCAGGCCAATTGATATATGGTATTTTTGTTAATGGACTACCCTCAGAGTGGATAAATATCAAAATGGTAGCTCAGACGGTCGATATATTATTTAGTTTGGACTACCCTCAGATCATTTAATATTTTTTAATTCTGCCCTAGAACCATTTTCTCCAGACTCTCCTCATACTAACTCTAAAATCCTAGGATGTTGAGTCATATGGGTCACATGTAATGCCAATCCCATTCTGAGTCTAATGCATGCGAAATATATAAACATGAATATCTTTCGCGTAAAAATTAAAATCACACAGCTGTTATGTAATTATCATTTTAAACATCAAAATTAGCTCACATGGGCTAATAATCACCGAAACAATTTAATTTAAATGACTGCATTGACACCTATTTCACCGAAATATATTTTCAAGCATTATTAGGGAATAGTGACCTGGTACTATTCTGGAGTCCCTGCTTTCCGAATGATTCACTTATTGAACCCGAAATCCACGACCATTCACATTTAATACATATAACAACCATTTAATACTAAATTAAACCTTCACACCTTGAAATTACGAATTTATCACGGGCGACCCTAAAATCTCCAAAGAATTCCTAAAAATTTAGGTCCCATGTTTTAAGGACCGCTCCATAACTTCAATTCCCGGCATTTCCCATGCAAATACATAGTTTAAGCAAATATTTATGAATTTAAAACACCCAACAGCCCGTAACAGCACTGTTTCAATATTATTAGGTTTCAATAAATTTAAATCAAAATTGATCCCAAAGGTTTGGGACCCGATCTTCAACTTTTTCAGCGCCAAGCCGCCAGCATGAAACCTTAAAATGAATAAACACAAGTAGGAAAAATCCCTCACTCTTGGAGTTGTCAAAAAACTACCGCAAACCAAAGTCCACGCGTAGCACTTTCAGCGATAGAGCGTTCCACTCTTCTTTCGAATTAATCACGACGGTCAGATATAAAGTATTTACAGAGAGAGGAAGACCTTCTCTGCAGGAAAGAACTCCATTTTTGTTCCAGCAGCCACTCATCTCCACCAAATAGGCTCCCATTTTGCCTTCTTTAAGTGGAAGATGATGTCTTCTTAAAATTCTAAGTTACACTCAATTAATCCAATTAATTACTCTTTTACCCGATTTGATATTGGCGTGCGTGATCGTTTCATCATTTACTCTTTAATACCACTTATGGTACATGAGTACTTGTTATATGCTTTTAAGTCGCATCGAAAACCGATTCACGGCACACGGTCTGATCCCACTCGAAAAAGCGTCAGGACTCAGTATCGAGAAAATTATGAAATTTACGTACTAGCTAGATTTCTTGAGGAGCGATTCCAACGTTTAATCGTTTCATCATCGAGACCTAGAGAAATTAAGACGGTTTCGCATAATTACAATTTTTATAATTATTCTGATTGCCCTTTTCAAAAGTGGAATTTCTCGGGTCTTACATAAAATATATGCACCTGATATCTAAAAATGTGATGAAAATGAAAATACCTACGCTTAGCACCTAGTTTTGAAACATGTTTCTAAATATTAAAAATTCAAAATGAATATGATATAAATGAGAATTATAATTTTTTGGTATTTATCTGATAAAAAAGTAAAAAAATAAAAAATAAAAATAATCGTATGCATGTATAAAAATACTTCTAACAATATTTTAAAAGCAGTTTCTCCAAATATTCTAAAAAAATAATTAAATGGCTTTAAGAAAACCAAAATTTGTCTTAAAATAAATTATTTCTTACTAAAATTTGTAAAGATAATGTTTTTTTTTTGAGTTTCTATTTATTTAAACAACAAAATAAAAGTATCCCAAGAATAGTTTGGAACAGGCTTATTGATCTTCTTTTTTTTTTTTTTTGCAATCGTAATATCCTGAAATAAATAAAGCAGGATCAAAATCTTTCAAATTGGAAGAGAAGCTGAAGGCACTTATAGCAGCCTACATATCGTGAAAGCAAGCTTTGATAGATCAATTCTCAAAACTTAAGTTATAAGATTTTGATTTAATATAAATATCATCTTTCATATAACTTAAAGCTAACCAACCAAACTCAAGTCTTCATCAGGCAAATCACAACAAAACCAATTTCAAGTTTCAAAATCCAACAAGAGTTAAGAAAATGAATTAAAAAAATAAATAAAACAAAGCAATACAATACAATTTAATTTTGTGGAAAAATAAAACGCTGTATCAGTTATGATTTCATTCCATATACCATCAATTTTTTGGACTATCTCCCTCTTTTTTGGGTGAATTTTCTTCAGTTCACACCCCCATATTTTTAGGTGAATCCTCCTTAGACTAGTCTTTGGAGTGCCTTTTCATGATGTTAAGTTGGTAATAATGGAAAGTAAGACCATTTAATAATAAATAAATACTTGTGTAAGAACATATTCAATCTCTTTTTTTAATACTTAAAGTATAATATTATTAATTTAAACTATAAATATATAAACGGAAGATACCGTCAAAATCATTAAAAAACATAAGATAGGAAGCGTCTGATTAATAGCCTTAATGAATCGAGTCAAAGCTCATACATTTGATAGTTGAGCCTATAATTTAATATTACGATTGTGGTAGAATACGTATGACTACAGTTTTGCATCATATTTATGACCATTGATTTGATATTTGCTCTGATCATTATATATTTGCTAGTCTGAATCCAGCTAAACACAAATAAACCGTTGCCACCACGACCAGCGCAAGCATTGTCTTTGAAACTACTGGCTTGCCATGCATCAAGACAACAATCACATACACGCAAAGGTGTGACTAAAAAAAAAGTGTGAAATAATCAATTTGTTGAAAATGGAAGGCGGTGGAATGTAAAAAAAATCAACTCCATAAAGAAAAAGTTGAGAGAAAATTTATTCTAAGGTTTTGGGGAACCTTTAAGAGCGTTTCTTTAAAAGTTATCCCTCATGAAAGAAAAGTTGAGAGAAAATGATGTTAAGGTTTTTGGAGATGGCCCCAAGATGTTTCTTTAAGAAAGTTATCTTGACAATCTCTTAATCATTTACATGAACTAATTTACAAGTAATTTTCAAATTTTGTGTAACTTATTATTTTTAAACATCCGTAGCTTTCTACTCATTGGCTATTTTCTTTCTGCTACATTAAAAGGTTAATTCTAAATTTTATTTATTTTCTTAAATCATCACTTATACAACCCTACTTCTAAATTATTTAAATTTATTCAACTAGTAGTATCCATAGTAAATCATGAGGATTTTTGAACTCCCAAACACAATCTATATACACCCCACATTGTGTATCTGAGCTTTGAAAAAGGAAAATGATATTTTAAAAAATGGAAAATTAGTATTAAAATCCTAAACTATCATGACTTTTGCATTTAAATCATGAACAAAAAGTTATTTTTTTTTTAAATATAACAACTTTCATGAATTTTGTTTTTATATCCAAAAAGACTCTAAACCTCTATCATGTCCAACGTGGCAGTGAGAAACCATATCTCGTTTGATGTTAGAACTACAATTAAAATAAATTTTGGGATATAAAAACAAAATTCATGAAAGTTGTTATATTTAAAAAAACAAACTTTTTTCAGAATTTGTGAAACCCCGGAAAAATCCAGATTTTTGAGGAATGGTAGAACAGTAAAATTCGGTAAAAATCCATAATTTTTCTAGATCTCGAATGACGAAACGGACTCCACCGTTTGAATCGTCTCGCATAATCTAGCTACCACATCGAATTTCGTCGAATTCCGAGACAGTCGGAATTTCACGTTTTTTAAAGCACCAAAAGTAGTGCAGGACTCTTGGTGCATTTGAGTGGCTCGAGATGAGAGACATGTCAAGATGTGAGAAAGTCAAACAATGAGCTCAAGTATGGGCTATAGGTAGCGAGTGGCATCATGTAGTGAAGGGAAATCCATGGTAGATGGATAAGAGGATAAGGAAAATCCACAGAAGCCGATGAAAATTGGGCCGTGTAGCCAGTGAGGAATAAATTTCATGCATTTCCATCTTGGACCAAAACATGACGCCCGAGCCCGGGGTGTCCGTTATTCCGTCCGACCAGGAAATCTACATGTCTCATGTTATGAGACCCCATTACATGCAAATATGGCCACTTAGGCCCTACATCTACTCATAAAATGTATATTTACTCAAAAAAATGATTTAATTACAATTTGTTTTACAATTTATGCAAAAAAAATTGGCGGGTCTCCTTGCCCGTTTTAGAAAATTACAGATAAGGCCATCTTGGCACGTTCTTCTCCTTTAAGGTCGGATCGTCCCATCCCAGGAAGTCGTCTTGATTTTACGAAAAGTGCATGACGGGGTGTGATGCCGGTAGTGGAATTTCCTATGAGTTACTCCCCCTAAAGTGCAATACTGTGCTTTGAACCTTGACACATACTAATATATGCTCATGCATATATTAACATAATTAATTCATAAAATCATGTTCAATTTACAACAATAACATAAGATTAGCTCACATGGGCTAAAGGGCATAATCAGAGTTCATCTGGAGCGCCCACCAAAGTCTGATAAGTATTATTGGCTCATGTAATAACCTGACATCACAAATCCATGAGCAGCCGTGGGACTGTCAATTCCCTTTCTAGGGATTGATTGGTCGAATCTTTGGAGCAAGAACCAGATCATCGGGCCTCGACAAGTCCCTATCATTACATGGCCTTAAAAAGAAAAAATCGCAGTAGGAGAAAAACGCCCATGCCTTTCCCGGGTTTCTTCGAAACTCCCGAGCAGTACCCGTGCTTAATTAGCGCGTGGGAGGCGACTCATTCTTGCCTCGTCGGAGCTCGCCCAGTGATCCGTCATGAAAATTCTAGAGAGAAGGTAACCCTCTCTCTAAAAATCCCACACTTTCCCTCTCTCTTAGGTTTGTCTTTTCCTCCTCTCTTCATAAATCCATTTGAGTGAGATTAGGACAAGAGACTCATCCTCAGCCTTACATGTCAAATTCCTATTGGTTGAGAGGATTACACCTTATCCTCATCCATCTACCTTGAGATTTCCCTCTAATGGCATGATGCCATGTGTCAAATGTGAGCCCCACTTGAGCTCAATGTTTTGACTCTCGTGGAAACGACACGTGGGCGCCCTCTTGGTGTCATGGAAAGTACGGTATCTTTGCCTCCTCTCGTGCCTGAGAAGCGTGAAATTCAGTATCTGGTCGACCCAGGGGGGTCGCGAGTGGTAGCTAGATTTCGAGAGAGGATTCCAACGGTGAAGTCCCGGGTTCGTCATCGAGATCTAGAAAAATTCGGTTTTCAACCCGAGGAGTACCATTTATCCTTCCTTAGAAAACATGTGGATTTTTCAGGGGCTCACCTGAAGCAGTGGGATAGCAGAAAGAAAAGAACATAAAAGAAAGAAGAAGAAAAAAATAGAGAGTTTTAGATAGAGACTCCACCTTCTCTCTAAGTTTTCTGACGATCGGACCGGCGGTTTCAAGCAGAGCAAGAGGAAGATTTCAACCTCACGGCAAGGGCTTCACATAGAGACCGGAGTTGGGGAGTTTTGAAAAAAACTCAAAGAGGTAGGGGTTTTCTCCTACTTGGTTTAATCCTTGTTTAAGGGCTATTCAAATGGCAAGGGTTGTGTGAGGCCGTGAGTGGCCGTGTGAACCGTCCCAAGACTTTGGGACGATTAATGCCTAGAGTTTCGGGACCTTTATTCTGGACTGATCGGGGCGATTTGTGGGGTAAGTAATTGTCCTTGTGTGCCCGTTTTATGTTGGGATTAAAATGAATGAAGGTGTGGTTGTCTTGCCCTACGAGGGGAAAGTTTGGTTGTGTTTTGAACCATGGGAAGGCTGCCCGTATTGTGGTAGTACACATTAATCAGACTAGGAGAACTGGTTTTGAGATGAAATAAAGGGAGTTTATTGAGTGAGTCCTTCAGGTAAATTGTAGCCACATTACTGAACTTGATGTTAGGCTTTTGAATTTCTCAAATCGGACCTCTGTAGCATAAGTTACGGTCCATTAACCAGAACAGTCTAGTTAAAGGGTTGTTCGGCTGGGTTAGCCGGCCCCGGATGGGTTCACCCCGGATGGGGTCACCCTGGATGGGTTCAGCCAGCCCCGGATGGGTTCACCCCGGATGGGTTCACCCCGGATGGGTTCCGTCCAGCTAGGATCATCCGCTGACCATCGAACTTGAGTCCGTAACCGTCGAAGACTCGATTTGGGTGTTCTTAGACTCTATGGAAATCCCATTGAGTCAAGATTGCAGCCATGTTCCTGTAGAGGACATTGGGTAATCAGGCCGGTTAGTTCCCTCCGGTTAGTGCTGGTTGGTTAGGCTAGCCGGGTAGGGCTACCTAGTCATGTGTGACCTCCAACTTCGGAAGGTCATAACTTCCTCGTCCGAATTCCGATTATGGTGTTCTTGGACTCTATGGAAAGCCCATTGAGTCAAGATTTTAGCCATGTTCTTGTGGAGGACATTGGGTAATCGGGCCAGTTAGTGCTGGTTTGGTAGGCTAGCCTGGTAGGGCTGCCTAGTCATGTGTGACCTTCAACTTCGGAAGATCATAACTTCCTCGTCCGAATTTTGATTCAGGTGTTCTTAGACTCTATGGAAATCCCATTGAGTCAAGATTGAAGCCATGTTCCTTTGGATGACATTGGGTAATCAGGCCAGTTAGTGCCGGCCGGTTAGTGCTGGTTGGTGGCTCGGCGGTAGGGCTACTGGTCATGTGTGACCTCCTACTTCGAAAGGTCATAACTTCCTCGTCCGAATTCCGATTCGGGTGTTCTTAGACTCTATAGAAAGCTCATTGAGTCAAGATTTCATCCATGTCCCTGTGGAGGACATTGGGCAATCGGGCCTGTTAGTTCCGGCCGGTTAGTTCTGGTTGGGTAGGTTAGCTGGGTAGGGCTGCCTATTCATGTGTGACCTCCAACCGAAGGTCACTTAGCTGCCGTCCGAATTCGATTCGAGGTGTTCTTGGACTCTCTGACCCATTGAGTCAAGATTCCAGATGGAATTCTTTTTAGGGGCATTGGGTGATCCTTAACCTTACACTGTAACGATGTTTTACTGCCGAGTGTTCAGGTTGTGGTTGTGTCAAAGTGAATAATGGGTTTAACATGACCATTTCATGGCATGTGGTGAGGTACATTGTAGGTTATATGTAAGGGGCGGTTTTAACTAGAAACTGAAAGTTTCTAGGTTTATAGTTGTTTGATGTTATGGATGAGTTGGAACCTAAGCGGTTCATGATTTGAAGGGGTCGAAGTGAGGTACCACGCTGTTGGATGGAGTCGAATTGTGACCTTGTTGTGTGTTATTGCTTGCATGACTAAGCATGCGGTGTGAATATGACATGTTAATGTATGTTGTATGATGTATTAGCATGGAGTTGTGCATGGAGGAGAATTATATGTATCAGTTGTAATTATCCATGGTATGTTGAATCATTACATGTGCACTTGGGTGGAAGTAGCCCATGTAGGAAGAATTCACTAGTGGGCATTGCCTCACCGAGTCGTGGGATCCCCTTTTCGGTGCGGGGCAGTGCAGTGAGCTGACGGCTCCTTGAGGTGGGTTATGGGACATGAGAGGTGAGACCGTAGGCGAAAAGAAATGGCCAAGCGCCTTATTTCGTATTTGTAAATTCTGAAAGGCAGTCAATTTTGGCAGCTTGTAAATTGGAATTAAATCTAATTATAATTAACTCTTTTTTGTATAAAATATACATTTTTGAGTATGGATGTATGGGTCAATGTGGCCATTTTTACTCATGTATAGGTCTCATGATATGAGACAAAGGTATTACGCGGGTTGTATTTGGTCAACGAGGACACCAGGATTTGGGCGTCACGAGTTTAAATCTGAAATTATGAAAGTTCGAGTTTACTACTAATTTTCCCCGTAAATGATGTTTGATTAAAGGGATGAAAAATATTTCATTTTATAAATATAACTCCTCTCTTAGTTTTTAACTCCAAAACTATTTTATTTTATATTTTATTGGCCATAGACATTTTAAAACAAGACAATAAAAAAAAACTATTTTTAAAGAAAAAGCAAAGGATGTTTCATTATTTTGGTCAAGAAATCCCACTATTTATAAAAAAAAAAAAAAATTTAGAAATAGAATATTTAGATTTACTCAGTGGGGATGATTTTATCCTTTTTATCCAATAAATTTTTATTAGTATAGACTAACAAAATATATTTAGTTAAATACACATTTGAAAAAATGAAAAATTACTTATTTTTCATGAGACTACTTTTAGTTACTACACTATATATATATATATATATATATATATATATATATATATCTCTTATATATATATATATATATATATATATTTACATAATCCTTATAGAAAAAAAAAAAAAAACATGGGTAGGAAAAAAACTTTTACTATAGATTTGAGAATAATTATAGAGTACAACCTATTGGAGAATAAACCACTAATATGTTGGAATGATCTCTTGGCTTAGACACCTTTCGGGTTAGACAGATCTCTCGGCTATGACAACAGATCTCTATTATTTTCTCAACTTTTTCTTTTCAAAAATGTCGTACTACAAACCTTCGAGTCGGACATAAGTCCAAAACCATTTACAAATCAATATATATATAATATTACAGAAATGTAGTGGGTTAGAGGCAAGAATTTAAAATCATTGAGGCCTGTGCAGCAAATAAACTTGCCATATGGTTAAAGAAGTGCTTTAACTGATAGCTTCCAAAGTGATGTTGGATTTTAGTACTTTTTTAGTTTTAATGAAGCAAAGTGGAAATTTAAAATAATGGCAAAAACAGATATAGAAGACATATACTTTGAAGATTGAGAGGTATTGCATATATTTTGAAGCTTTAATAATAAAAACCGTAGATTTTCCACATGCATGCATGAATTTTCTTGTCTTCTTATTTACATCTTGTGGGGTTATACTTTTTAGACATGGAATCCCTTCACTTATAAAGAGGAAAAAGGGTGACGCACTCCACCACCATTTCATGTTCATGTATTAAAATTAGGGTTTAGCTCTTTGCAAAAAAAAAATCCTCTAAACATCTCAAATTCTTTACACCATCAAAACTTTAAGATGAGATTGATGGAAAAAATAATATATAGGCCCATATATATTTATTAAGTGCTATTATATGATTACCGAAGTCGCGGTGATCTAATTAATGTTAAATAATGATTTAAAAGCATATAATAAAAATTATGGTATATTGTATGTAGATACTATATAGTAAATTTCTTATTCTAATTTTATGATAGACGAAATCGGAATATTACTAATTAAAATTTTTTTCCTTAAGTTTATGATCTCTATATCGTATTATTTTATTCATTTCTAAGCATCATCATCGGAGAGAAACATGAGGAATCTCATATACGTAAATATCAAAACCCACAATTTTCAACAACTTTATGGATCCGGGTATGTTTTAGCATTTATTGTAATATTATATTCTTAATATATTTTTCTCACGTCCCAAAAATATTATTAGTTGGGACTTTTGATATTATTTGTTCTTTGATGAATCGAATATTTTAAATAACCATTTCTTATATATTCGATTATCATTGTTAAAACTTTAAGTAGCTATCCTTAATAATTGGTCGATCAAGTTAAAATAGATTAAAAAAGACATTATATCTCGATTATAAGAATAATTTCATCCATATCTTATTAGATATTGATTAAATATCAATGTTTTAAAATTTAGACATAACAAGTTAGTTTGATTGATGAAACTATCAATCGATGACTTTTTCAATCTGATCTAACCCCCGAATTATAAACCAATAACTTTTTTCATACCGGTCATATTCTTAAAACATAGCTAAATACAATTTAACTTTGAACGAGAATTGTTTGAATGAGCCTACTCGATCTTTAGATTAAGCAGAAAATACTTCATATTTTAACTTTTTTTATTCAATTAAAAATAACAGTAAATGAGTTAAAAGTTCAAAAAGAAACAATTTGTGAAAGCAAATTGTATTCTATAGACAAAAATTCTAAAATTCGTTAAAAAAGAAAAAAAATGTAAAAATATTTCTTGGAAAATCACAGATCAGGAACATCACAAGAAGTACTATAAGTGATTTTTGTTTTTCTCTAAATATTTTTTAAAATGTTTCAAACGTCTAGCTTTGCTAAAAGTGTTTTCTAAACACTCTAAAATAAATTCTTATTAACTACTTCATTTAAATTTTGTTTAAAAAAACTATTCATTTAAAATTTCATCAAATCTTTTCCTTTATTCCGGGAGAGGAGGCAAAATCATAATGAAAAGTAGAATAATTTAAAAATATATAAACTAATGATGACCAAATACTCAATCAAATATTAAAAAGGCCAATGAAATTAGCCTCATCGATCATCATGATGGAGGAAAATCTCAAAAAATAATATTATAACAAATCAAGATATTGAAATATATAAGTAATATCAAATTAAATTATTATGTCAATTCTTCAATACAGGGGTGACACTGACACCTCAATGACAAAAACCTTTTAAACTTCATAGAAGTAATACCATAACTTTATGTCCTCAAATAATTAATAAATTACTACTTTTTGGATCTTGATCATTGTAATTATCCATCACCTTGATCATAAATAAAATAAATAATTTGGGACCCAGTTTGTTTATCATTTTAAAACTGTTTTTGTTTTGAAACACCGCGAGAGAAGAAAGAAAAACATAGAAAACATATATGGTTCCAGTTTTTTGTTTCAAAAAAAACATTATATAACATAAAAAAATACTAAATTTAAATAATAAGAACAGTTTTCAAAGGTCTTTATTGGTTCTTATTTTTTATTTGTTATTCTTGATCTTTAAAAACACAAAAACATCAATTTAAATTCACCTTTAAAAACTATTCATGTTCTCTGAATTTAGTGTTTTTTATATTCTTTATGTTTTTCAAAATAAAAAAAAATAGAAACCAAACGTTGTTTTTTATATTTTTTTTGTTTTTCAGAACACTAAACGGTTCTCAAAAAAAGTAAATAAACAAACTCAAATTTGTGTTTTCTGTGTTTTAAAAAATTGTTCTAAAAAATAGTTTTCTAAAACAAAAACCAAACATATCCTTAATGTAAATTTTCGGTGTAGGGTTTAGAATGTTTGGGTAGAGAGAAAACAAGAAAAGGAAAAAAGTGGATAACAGATGGAAAGAGAATGGGAAATGTACAGCAGGAAAATGAAAAGTCCCAAATTCCAAAGTGACAATATGTATTGAGCGTAAACTTCTAAAGCGGATCATCGAAGTACTGTGACATTCAAAGAAGAAGGCAAAGTGATTAGTCTTGGAACTTTTATTTCTTTTAGGGTGTGACTCTTTGAGAACTACTATTCACTGCTATCATACTAGGGAGGTGTGCTTATTTTATTTATTTTTATTTTATTTTTTTATTTTACTTTAAATTATTTGTTTATTTGGTTGTTTTTGAGGAATATGTTTCCTGCTGGGTTCCTCCAGCTTCCTTGGTTCAAAAACACCCTAGTCAAGGCATCAAGTTTCCTTCCCTTATTTTAGAGTTTTTCCCATTTTTCCTATATAAATCTTGGGATTAGAATTTAATTTTGGATAAAGATTTCATAGGAGTGTATAATACAATTTTTTATATAAAAAATATTGTATTGATTAATACAACAGCTTTGTTTGTTGGTTTTTTTTTTTTATATGATTTGTATGTTTTTTGTTATATTCGGTTTATAATATGCTTTTTGTTTAAATATTGATCAAGAAGAAAAAGGATATGATATTTCTTTATTACATGGTTAAATTTATAAGACGAGGAATGATTCAGTCCATAGAATAGTAAGAAAAGAAAAAAAGAATGTAAAAAAAATGATTATTTTTATATCTGATTATTTTATAGTAAACATCAAAGAAATTCAATTACAATTAAAAATTAGTTGAAAATTTTTATACTTTTAAATTATTTTATTTTTATATCAATAGATATAAGTAAAATAGGTTTGAAATAAATAAAAAATTTATTAGTTTCAAAAAATAAAAAAATTATTAGATTTTTATCTTTTCCCCTTTTTCACTACTTTTAGTTTGTATTTGGCACAGAAATTATTAAGCAAAGAAAAATGAGTTTCATATTTTTACTGTTCCATAAAAAAATTAAATATAATTAAAATTAAAATTAAAAACTTATACATTTATAAATTTAATCTTTACATTAGTGAATTATAATAAAATATTATAAGTTTGAAGTAATAAATAAAAATACTTTATTAATTCTTTTCTTTTTCTTTCATAAATTTTTTTTCTCTATTTCCTTTCCTTTATATTTTTCCTCAAATTTTTTACCAAGCAAAGGGGAAAGCTATTTGTCCATCATTAAAAAAAAAACTATTCTTTTTATTTTAAAAAATCCATTTTTATGAACTTTCCAAAAGAAGAATTTGTGATAAAGAATGAATTATTATTATTATTATTCCATGGTTTTTTATACATTCAGAAAAATAAAATAAAAGGGTTCTATTGTGTCATAAGAGTTGTTATTTTCTCTAATTATAGGTTTAAAATTAAAATAATTAATTAATACAAGGATCCCTATTTATTAAAAGGTTGTGCCTTAGACTGAAACTTGGCCTCATTGGTACTGAGAGCAAAGTAGGTGGAGCTGCCCTCTGCTTTGCTTTATTTTCAATCACGCATTAGAAGAACACCCTTTTTCCCTTTTCTTTTCCTTTTTTTTCTTTCTTTTTTTTTTCCTTTTTTTCAAATTATTTTATTTTTCTTCCTTTTTCCCACCAAATTCATAAGAATTGGACCATCTTTTTGGGTTTTTTTCTTTTATTTTCCTTCCTTTCCGACAAACATGGAGGACCATTCATCTGCCCTTTAGGTTGCCCATCACCTAGCCATCTTTTGAAGAAGCCCTCTCTTGAGGGTCATTTCAAATTTTAATTCATTCCTATAAAATTTCTTTTGAAGATTCTATCTATAATTTCTTTGGCAGATTATTACATTACTCTCATTATTAGATGGAAATAAATAAATTAAAGACCTAAAATATTGGGAAAGGAAAAGTATTTATAAAAAGGTATTGTTTTTTGTTAAATCATATCTAGCTCAAGTGGTAAAAGCGTTCACCTTAAAACATACATAAGTGCATGAGAAAATATTAAAGAATTCATTTTAGAAAATAGCAATCTTTTTTTCAGTGAATTTTTTATGGTTAACCAAATAAAGACTTAATTCACTTTTTTTTAGTTAATTCACTTTGCATAATAAGTAGTACTCTTTTTTTTTACAACTAAATATTTTAGTTACAATGTAGTAAATTGTCTCCAATGGAACTCAAACCCGAAACCCCTCCCCTTCCTATATCCTGCCTTTTTAAAATGTTGAGCTCTCTACCATATGAGCTATAGACATGATGAGTTTACGATGTAGTATTCCATTCTTACAAGGATTCATGTAAAACCAGGAAAAAATTCAATTTTTCTGAAAAAATGGTAAAACGGTAATTTCAGTTGGAAACCGAAAATTTTCTAAATCTCGGATGACGAAACGAACTTCACCGTTAAATTCGTCTCGTGAAATCTAATTACCTCGTTGAATTTCGTCGGATTTCAAGACATTCAGAATTTCACGTTTTTCGAGGCACCGAGTGTCGGGTGACACATGACATGATCATTTGGATGCCACATGGCACCCTAGGAGAGTGACACTTGGCATGAACCATGTAGTGCACTTGTGTGGAGGAAAAAAAAAGAAAGGAAAATAAGAAAAATAAGGAAAAATGTGAGGATGACAAGTGGCAAAGGAGGAAAGTGATGGGAAGTTTCCCCCACTTTGATCAATTCAGGTATGAGAATCAAAAGGGAGAAGGAGGAAGAAAATGGAAAAAGAGGGGAGAGAGAACGGATAGAGAGAGGAAGAAAAAGGGAGAAAAGAAAATGGGGATTTTCACGGCGTTAGATGGTGACTTGTGATCAGGAAATTAAAGTCTTTCCACACATTGAAAACTACGGCATGGAGTGCCAAAATACTGGGAGTTTCGATCAAACTTCAAGAAGTAGAGAATTTTCCTACTTGAATTATTTTTATCCTAAAAGTCATTTAATGGCATAGGTTTTCTTCGAGGTCGTGACTGATCGTGTGATTTAGTCACAAGATTTTGTGGATATTAGAAATTTTTGGAACTGGTTCCGGACAGTCCAGGACTGTGTTGAGATTTGGTTTTGATCCCGGGACTGATGTCTTCGGGTTTTGTTGTGTGCTTTGGTATCACAGTGATTCGGTGATGAATGGAACCAAAAATGGTTCATAGCCGTGAAGGGACCGAGAGGTGTTCTATTTTATGGAGTGCGAAATTTGGGCCATTTACGTGTGTTTGCGTTGAATAACATGTTATTATTGTGAAAGATCATGTTGATATATGCTCATTTGATGGATATCATTTATATGAAAAAAAAATATAATTATCCATGTTTGGTAATGTTGCATATAAGCTCTTATTATGCATATAACATAACATAGCATGGAAATGACATATCGCATTCATATGCGGGGACATCGCGTTGAGTCGGGTGTATGCATGGTAATGGTTATTCACCATTCTTGGTGAAAGTGTGAGGTGAACTTCGAAATGGAATGACGTCAAAAATTGAAAATTCAGTTGTATGACATGAAAAAAAAAATAATAAATAAATATGTGTGTTGGGCAAAGCAAGATGGGGTAGATCCCCCTCAGAGTGAAAGATCCAAATTTTATTCTTGGTTAGACATATGTATCCTAACGATGAAAGTTACGCAAAAATGTCGAAAGGCATGCGGCTTCTTGGTGAGACCCACAAATTAGGTACCCACAAAACAGGACTTGGTAAAAACAAGTGAATAGCATCGAGAATTTGTCAGTAGTTTTGGCTCTTACTCCACAAAACAAAAAGCTTTGTTTGGAGAAAAAAAAAAGTCATTAGGTAAAGCTTACTAATGACGGGTTTTCACATAAGTATTGCATGTGTGAAGTCAATCGAGACTCGAATTCTGGGCTGCTGGAGTCTAATCTCATGCATGACATGAAAAAAAAAGAAATTCCATGGGATTGCATTTCTATGTGGAATGTGGTATGATGCTATGTGTGTCATTGCCATGCGTATTTTAGAGTGGAGGCGCCCTTGTAGAATAATTTTAACATAGAGGCATTGCTCACCACATCATGGGAAAATATTTGGGTTAATGCGAACTACGAGGAGCGAAACAAGTCTAAGAGATTAATTGTGAAAAAGGCAGGTATGTGGCCTATTCATGTGTTTTGTAAATTCTTGATTGAATATTTAGTTTGTTGATATAAATAATAAGTTTTATAATAAAACTTAGTTTGGACCTAGTTCTATGTAAGTGTTAATAATTTCCCATATTTTAAACTACACGAAAATTGAGTACAAAGCGGTAAACATTGCGGAAATTACTTTGCATTTGGGAGAAATTTGGAAGTGCAGAAAAAAAAAAAAAAAAAAGGGTGGTCTAGCCATTTCGCGTGGTGCTTGACAGAGATTCTAGTCGCGACGAGGCTTCTGCGGGCTGTGTCGTGACGGGATTCACGATGTCGTATTACCACGGTTCTCGAGGCCGAACCCGCACACAACTTCGGCTAGCGAGCTACAACCGGGATGTATGCACCAAGCCAGGAAAGAACTCTGTCAGCGATAGAGAATTAGAACATGGAATTTCCATGTTGTGGCTCTAATGGGTGTGTCAGCGACAAGAGGAGGCGAGCGTTCAACGGGCCGGGCGGTGTGCGCGCGAAGGGACTGGGCGAGCAAGCGACAACGCCATGGGCGCCCAGCGCACGATCTGGCCCATTTGGCGCGCGAGCCCGTCGTCTTGAGTAACGCGACTGGGGGTCTTAGTGACATGGAAAAATTATGTCGCGACAAAGCGTCACCGTAGCGAAAAATAAAAAATTAAAAGTGAAGCCCCGAGAGGCAGGGCATACAATTCATGTATGGGATCTCCTATAAATCTATCACATCTCTTTACCATTTAAGACGAGCCTCAAGAGCTTAAATTTCTTTCTTTGTTTTCCTTAAATTTTTTTATGGATATACAAAAAGGAAAACTTTTATCTTTAATTCATACCTTTTCACTTTTCTTTATTTTTCTCATAATTTTCTTTTATAACATTTCTAAGAACCAAGCATAATCTAAGGCTTCTTTTATTTATTTAAAAAAATATATTTTTAAACTATTAACAACTAATATTATATATATATTACTTAGGCCGGAAGTGTTTGTAGTACTTTGTTCTTATAAAGGTCGAATTATATAGGATTCTCTCGTATGTATATCTCATTCTTTTATTATTTGAGTCAAACATCAAGGTCATGTTATAGAAGATTTTGGTTTTATTATTTACAAAATTAAAAAATTATTTTAAAATCATCCACCCAAACATGTCATAAGTTTTTAAATTCAATATTGGTCATGATGATTTTATTTCATAATATTCTTATAATTAATTAATAGGTCTCACAATATTTATTCAACAAGTGTCCATAGTTATCATATGTTGCCATCTTTGAGGCTTTGACTCTTAACCTTTTATTTTTCTTACTTTTTGTCTTTTTCTTTATAACAAAGTAACCAAATCCAACTCATAATTAACAGGTGGAATTCAATTTTAGTTGTCCAACTGTCCATATTTGTCCAAGGTACTTACTTTGAATGAATAATGATTACTAATGGACGACCAACTCATAATTAACAGGTGGAATTCAATTTTAGTTGTAATTATTTCATACCCTTTTTTTAAATCTTTGTTGATTTGTCTTTGACAAGATATATATATAATAATTGAAAATTATTTTAGTTGGAGCCTTGAAGGTGATAGGAGGTTCTCTACAATGATTAAAGCACAAATATGATTTAGCGCAATAATAAGAAAAATAATGATTAATTCAATGACCTTAACAAATAAAGGATTTTCTATGATGAAAGATATCATTGACCAATATAATATATAACCTAAGATACAGTGTCTTTTTTTATTCTTATCATTAACCTAATTTTCTTTTTCTTTCTTTTTTTTTTTTTTATTAAAAAAGAAAAAACTCTCTATTTTTTTTAATTGTTATATAAGCACCTTGGCATATTCAAGTTCACCTCAAAAAGAACTATTGGAGTCCATTTAGAGCATAAAGTATAGAAAGAAAAATATTTATAGAAAATGATTTTCTTAGTATTTAATTTTACCATGAAAAATATAAAAATCAAATATAATCAAGAATTTAATTTTATATATTTTTAAATTTCTAGAATCTTTATATAGTAAAGAAATAAAATAAGTTTAAATAAACATATAATTCATTTATTAAATTTAAACTTTAATTTTCTTTTCTCCTACATTTTCTCTCTCCAACTTCACTCCTTTTTTTTTCTTCTATTTTCCTCATTATCTTCTTTTCTTAAGACTTTCTAGGTTCCAAATGAAGCAGAATGCTAAAACCAATAAGTGTCTCTTTAGTATTCTTTTTCAATAACAGTTCTAAAAAATTATTTTTTAGAATAGTTTTTAAAACTATTTTTTAGTGTTTTATAAAATGAGAGTTTGAAAACCTGAAATAGTTTTAACCAATTTTTTATATATTTTTCATAGGTTTAAAATAATTTCGAATTTCATATTTTATTTTAAATCGTTCTACATGTGTATAATTGTTTTGAAAATTATCATCAGGAAATAAGTCAAGACAGTAAAAGAAACTTTTAGAACACTTTATTTAAAAACACCAAAAACAGTACTCCTTAAATGCCAATGTTTTTTTTTCTTTTTCTTTTTTTGTGTAAATTATTTAATCTTTATAATATCATAAATTCACCTTATGTTTTAATTTTAGGTAGTAATTTAATTAAAAAAAAACCCAGTACTTTGAAAATAAGCCCCTAAAGGAATTCTTGCATGTTAAATACATTGTTATCTTCCAAAATATAATAACTTTGATGCTGCAAAATAATAAATATCAAAAAAAAAATTTACGATTACTTTATTTTAAAAATAAATAAAAATTATTATTATTATTATTATAAAACTAACCCTATCTCCATCATATTAATTAATTTCCAATATGACCAATTCATAATACCTTAATTAGAAGAATGATGAAGGCTATATAGCCACTAAAAAGGATCAATGCCTGCTTAATTCAGCACTGATTTAATAAAACCATATCTTGTAATCCTTATCTATCATATTCATAGCCTTGTTGTACCTAGGGAATGTGGGTAATGGACTATATGTTATATGGTACAAAGATTTAAAAAAGGTGTGACCTCTGGCCATGGTACCACATGTATCCAAGATAAAAGCATATCATATATCTGAAAAGTAAACTTCAATGTAGTCCTTCATGAAATAAAGCTATGTCCTCATCGTACCAATGATTCATCACCTAATGAAAATTTTATGAGTAGTGACCAATGAGTATCATGCATTTGCTCATCATCTCTTGTCAAATTGATCCTTGGCATTTGTGGGTTCAAATCAAATTACAAATATCATTAATTTAACCAGCGCAGGCGTATAGGTGAGATGGTTGGGATGTTATCAGCTTAACTGCTAAGATCTGCTTGTTACTAGGAATACGGTTGAGTTCTATCGTGGTAAGTTCTGTCACAATGGTTGATGCAACTAGTATGGGGATTAATCTAGGTATGACATGACTTAAAGACATCTCTCATGTGTGCAAAGTGCATTCAAGACACCTAAATGATCGAAAAAAATTAATTTAATTTTAAGATAAATATCAAATCTAAATTTTTAAAGAAAAATAATATTATTGATTTAAAGTTGCAATAAATCGATAAATCCAAGATACAAATAGCTAAAAATCATACATGATGAAACAATATACAGGTTTTAAAGCCTACAAATTTGATAATATATTGACTAGAATATTTACAATTTCAGTTCTCCAACATATTGACGATCATATATAATTTGATAGTTTCGACTATTTGTCTGTCTAAATCATCCCCACATAGATAAAACGCTTTTATAAGACGGCGAACAACACCACATTAACAGAATAACGATAAAACCAGCAGCTGATAAAATACTTGACCAATATAAAAATAAAGATAAAACCTAGTATCTTCGCAGATAACCACTTTCTTAAACAGAAAATAAAAGAAAAAAATTCATATTTGTTATAGTGAGAAATTTTCTCTAAAATCACATGTCTTTACTTGAGGAAAATAGGCTTCAAAAAAAAAAAAATCCCGAATCATATTATTAAAGATATATTATGTCAAAATGTTATCAGATTATGTGGATAATATTGGATTCAAATAACATTTATGGTTAAAGACATAAACCGATGATAAGACATACCAAGATTAATTAATTAAAGAATGGGTGTGGTAAAGTCAGATTCATTAAATAGATATATTATCTCATCCTAATGACTTCATGATGCAGTGTTAATGACATTGCATGTGGAATAAGCCTTCACAGGAGTATTACAAGAATCATTCATAGGTCAAGATTTCATCAACTAATTCCCAATTAATATGAGAGTAATGGAAATTAATGATCTAATATTATTTTTACAAGTTAGTCTTGTTAAAAGAAAAACGAAAATAGATAATAAGAAAAGATGAACATAAGGAATAGACGAATTTACGTAAAAACCCTAAATAGGGAAAAATAACACGGGTAAAGAAAAATAATCCACTGTTCCAAATATAGGTATAAGACTGGAATATTATGACGAAAGAAAGGAACTATGAAATCTTAAAAGGGAAAAAGGGGTTTCTCACGTTAATTCAAAAAAATATTTGCCCTTCAATGATCATCTTTCAAAATAAGTACAGTTTGGTTTTAAATGTCAACTATATCTAAAAAAATTCTCAAATTGTCTCTTTGTTATCATTAAGCAAGGCGAATCATCATGTCTAGTCAATTTTTTGAATTTTTCAAAGTACTATATTTTGCTCCACTTAAATGTTTCCAAAACTTATTTTACTTAACATTGCCCCTACTCAAACTGAATCTTTGATGTGCCATTGTCATAACGAAAGGGCAATTTGGAAATTTTTTTAACATCTTTGACTTTTGAGAGCATATATTGACCACCTCCTTATTTTATTTTCTTGATGACGATATATATAAATATTTTTGTATATGAACGTGGATATCAGGCTCCCTGCTTTTCCCATCTTATAATTCATAACATATTTATAGAGTATACAAAAACTAGATAGATCCATATCCCTTCATTACCCAAATTAAAACAGGTCCTAAAAAATCCACTGTATCTGCTGCAAAACTTTTCAGAGTCAAATTCGACAAAACTTCAGTCTACGAGATTCCTAACACACCATTTCATTGATCTTGCTTCTGTGTTAAGATTTTAAAACATTGCAGATTAGTATTACAAACTTTGTTGTTAGACTAATTCATTTTGAAGAATGACCAAATCATTCATAACCCTTTTATCCAAAAGTAATATAGCATCTTTATTTTTCTAAAAAAATAAAAATATATATACTTATAAAACTAGCAAATGATAAGAAGAAAAGTCAGGGTTGTACTTTAACTTTTTATTATATTTTCTACAATTTCAAGGATCAGATCTGGTGGTGGAACAGATGATCAGACAAAGACTTGCAATCAAAAACCAAAAATAAAAAGTATGGCTGCAGCCTGTTCTATATGGACAGTAGTACCTCATTGTATCAGACTGTCTTTATTGTCTATACTTTGAATTTTTGAACTATCAACCTTCAATAATTTGTACCCTCTCTAAATATATATATATATATATATATATATATATATATATATATATATATATATATATATATATATATATATATATATAGCTTCATCTAACTACAGATAGTATAAGCCAAGAGAGTTCTTTCCATGGTAGTATAATATTTATAAATAAAGAAAGATTTAATATGAAATTAAAATATAGTAATAATTGATAGATCATTTTTATGTCAGATTTTAGTTTTTTTTTTTTGTTTTAGTATGACATTGTTGGTATTGGTTGATGACAACTTAAAAATAAATATGTCCTTTTAACTAAAAAGGATATTATATGTAATATATGAAGAATTTTTCTACTCAGTATGATACTATACGATAAATGTTAGATTACATTAAAACAAGTCACATATTTTTAGAAAAATAAATATATTTCACGTATATTAATATAACTGTATATATTCCTAAGGGATAATCCTTTAAAAGAGAAAAAGTCAAAACTTATTTGCAAAACTAACATTTTCTTTAAAATTCAAAAATAGGTAAAAAAAAAACTCTTTTTGATAAAAATACCCCTAAGGATATAATTAAAATTTAAAGGATGAAACAAAATGTACATGGGGATTTATCTCTACACTTTTCAATTGGATTTTTGTTCCAAATAGTGACATTTTCAAGGTTAATCTTATAAATAATTTTGGGATTTTTCCATTTTAAACTAATCTCTCCATTCCTAATTCAACGTTGTATGGAGAATTTTATATATTAGTATTTTATTATGAAAATCTTTTTGGTGACGGTTAAGATTGTTTTTTCTTTGTTTTCTTTTTTTAGACATCTATTCACTTTGTATTACAACATTATAGTATTCATTTTAAAGCGATTAGCTAAAATTGTCAAGAATAAAGGGAGATGAAAAGCAGATAAATTTGAATATTTCAACACTCAAAGATTATACTTTTTTTATACTCCATAACATTCTTTATTACATGGAAGGAATGATTCTATCTCATCTATAAATGCAGGCATGTTTGATTAAAACTATAATATAACACCCTACCTACTACCATCATGTGAATGATTTATTTTTATATTCTTGCAATAATAATTTAACATTAAAACTTTCACTTGTATAAGAAATGATATTAAAGTTAGAAATTGTATAGTGGTGATTTTTTTTTACAGCTAGTAGTGATTTTAAAAACCGTTTCTAGTCTTTTTAGCATTCGAAAGTATATTAGTGTTTTCTAGAATTGTTTTTTCTAAAACAATATTTATACCCAAATCGAAGGGGATGGAGTATTTTTGGTACAATATTATGACAAAAGTAGTATAAGATAAAAATAAAAATATATTTATAATTATAACTATAATTTAAAATAATCTTCTTTTTAAAAAAAAAGATAATTTAAAATAATTTTATATAATATATGAATAATGACAAGCACACATTCAATTCATATTAACATCAACATATTTATTTTTCAAAAAACATTAACATATATATAATAATTATCATTAAATTATAATATAATAATTTATTATCAAATTAAAAATGTTGCTGCAAAGATTTAAAATAATATTTGAAATCATAGTAGAAAATCGTTTTTCTAAAGACGATATTGAAAGAGAAAAAAAACAAAAAAAAAGAAAAATAAAAAAAGACAAAAGAAATCATTTTTCAAAGACGATATTGGCTCTTTTGAAACAAAAGAAATGAAACTTAGAAGAAGAAATCGTCTTTTGAATATACAATATTGAAAGAAACTGAAGAATAAATCGTCTTTTCAAAAGACGATATTGAAAATATTGAAAAACCGAAAAACTCGCTTCTATTTCAACAAAACTCGTTTTTTCAAAACACGATTTCTAACCAAACTCGTCTCTTCAAAACACGATTTTCAAACATCTCTTTACTAGTCAACAAAAATTATCGTAAAATTGTAAATATTCTTTTAAACATCGTATTTTAGATATTATTTTGAAAATAAGCCGTACATATAGAAAAACCCTATAGGGTTAAAAGAAGAATTGAAACACAAATGGGTAGATAGGACCATACCCTAAAAATGAAGGGGAGGGGAGACCATAAGACGGAGGGGAGGGAGGAAGGAAGATTGAATTCATACAATCATACATACCCCACCCCCCACAAGACAGTGACCCTTCAAAAGGGCAGAATCGCAGACAGAGACACCTCAAAAAGAGAAGCACTTTTGGGAGGCCCTATTCATAAGGGCAGTCACTTCTCATTATCAGGAGAGAAAATAAACATGCCCTTCTTGAACTGCATGCCCATTTCAGGCTGAGGTGATACGAAGGAGGCCATGCAGTTTTAGTATGATAAAAAGGCCCCCCACAATATGAATTTTAGACACAGAAAAAAACACTATAGAGAGAGAAGAGTTTTGTCCCAAATTAAAACAAATTTTTTTAAAAAAATTTATCAAAATAGTTTGAAAAGCAAATTAATGTCCAAAGTAGTACATTTATACCATGTTGGAAATTTTTTTAAATTAATGTTGTGGTCAATGAATACAGCTTTAATTTAAAAAAAAAATCTAAATGTCATACTACTAACTACTTGCATTAGCTTAAAATTTCAATACCGTAGCCAGTGATTACGGTATTGCTAATGTGTTTATCGACGTGATCCAGACATACTAGTTTTGACATTATTTTTGTTTCAATTTATATTTATAATCTTTTTTAAAAATAACCTATTTTTTTTCCAAAACTCACCCACAATTTGAATTTGAGAGAGAAAGAGAAACACATAAGTTGATACAAGAGCACTCTTTCCCATGAATGAGGGGTCAAGAATGGTTGTTCTTATTGAGTTCAAGTTCATACAAGAGCACTCTTTCCATGTGATCAAACCAGAAAGAGAGAGAAAGGCATATATCAGTGAGATAGAGAGAGGGATCAAACAGGAGAGAGAAAGAGAGGTGAGGGGAGTGTCATGGATTTTTCTCTTTGCTTTTTCTTTTTAAGTGGAAGATCAAAAGCAAATACCATCATCTGCTTTTACTTTTGATCAGCCTTCTCTTTAAGACTATTCCATCTTCTAATAAAGCTTCATTACACCTATTACATAGAATGTCGGTCCCCTTACCTCCCTCTCTCTCTTCTCTCTTTCTCTCTCTTCTTATATGTAATGTTTATAAGGAAGGCATGGAAGTGGAAGGAATAAAGCAAGTATAGATCAAGCAAAAAAGCTTCCAGGGTTCAGTCTTCCATGCAACCTATCCATAGAACATAATTATATATTGATCATTCCGAAAAAAAACATTCTAATCATATATTAATAATCATCATTCCATTACCCCCTCAGCTTTTACTTCTACACCACTGATTCTGTATGCACATGTTTCAACCCCATACACAATTACAGTTGATTTATCAACACCAATTAAACACCTTTAAAATCTAGATTAATATGCACTTTAAAAATACATAAATAAATAAATATATTCATCGATGGTATAATTAGAACAGTAGTAGAGAGACAACTAAGAAAATCTTAGATTATAGTGTGTGTGTGTGTGATACTGTACTTTTTATGGGTCCTCCATAGACAAGGTGCTTATATGCTTTTCTTCCCGCCTTAATTCTTTGTCTATTAGGACCTTCTTTTTTCTTTTTTTTCTAATTAAATTAATCATTGGGATGATGGGTTAATTAAAGAAAATACTCTGTTCTTTTACTGTTTCTATGAAGATACTATGAAGATCTTTCTTTAGATCTGCAACCAAATTACCAAGCTTATCCATGTTTTTCTTCTATTTTTCTTGTTTATTCTTCTAATAACAATACTAATAAAGCTAAACCCTACTATGTTTATTCTTCTAATGACAATACTAATAAAGCAACCATATTATACATTTGTGAATCCGGGTTTCGAGTATACCTATATGATGTTCCAAGACTGATGATATCCTATAATAAATTGAGGAGAAAGTTGTATACCTTTGATCTTTTAAAGAAAATACTTGATTCCTTTACTGTTTCATAGAAGATATACCATCAAGATCTTTTTTTTTTTTGCAAACTAAATTACCAAGTTTGTCCTTGGTTTTCTTTCTCATTTTTCTCATTTTCTTGTTTCTTATTCCTCTAATAACAATACTAATAAAGCTAAACCCTATTTTGTGGATCCGATTTCCGGTACATACCTGTATGATGTTCCAAGACTGATGATTGGAATAAGTAAAAGAAAAAGTTATTGACATTATATAAATATAGACTCTTGTATTTAAAAGTTGTAAATGATTTTTCTATTATCCCATCTATCATTCCAATCACAAAAATGATAGTGCAAAACAAGAAAACCATATCAGAAAGATTAGTAGAATCAGTTATAATTAACTAGTTAAGCTTTAAGTGACTTAAAACTTTACATGATACAAAGTTACTGATATTATATAAATATGAATTCTCTCATATTTAAAAGCCGTAAATAATTTTTCTATTTTCCCATCTATCATTCCAATAACAAAAACGATAATGCAAAACCCTAAAACCATATTAGAAATATTAGTAGAATCGGTTATAATTAACTAATTAAGTTTTAAGTGACTTACAACTTCACATAATACAAAGTTACTAACACTATATTAATATGGACTCTCTCATATTTAAAAGTCATAAATGATTTTTCTATTATCCCATCTATCATTCCAATCACAAAAATGATAATGCAAAACCCTAAAACCATATCGAAAAGATTAGTTGAATAAGTTATGATTAACTAATTAAGTTTTAAGTGACTTACAACTTTATATGATATCAGAAATTTGACCTTGAACATCAAAGATTTTACTTTCTTCAAATTGCTTGTTTCTTTTGCTTACTAAGGGTTATGATTCAAAATCTGTCAGCAAAAAAATTGGACACAGAAGAAAACAACAGTGCCATTTTCTGAAATTCACTCAGCTTTGAGGCAAATGAATACATAAACAACATGAACATTATATACCTTTGTGACAATTGATTAGGAGACAAATATATTTTTAAGTCATGCCACCAAAAGCACGAGGAGAATTCAGCCATTTTCATTGAATATGAAAGTGCAAATTCTCCATAAAGAGTGTTGCTTTGATTAAAGCTAAAGGGCATTTTTGTCATATGAACAGGAAAAGAAAGCAAGAGGAAAGAGAGAGAGAATCAACTTTACCTTTTTTTTTCTTTTCTTTTTTTTTTTGCCTCTCTCCCTAATCTAAACTTTAAATTTCAGTTATCCAACGGCATTCTTTAATTTTTTTTTTTCTCTCACTTACTCATACTTTGCTGCTTTTCTTTTTCTCTCTCTTTCTTTTCTACCTTTCTTTGCTTTGATACTCCATTGATATATAGCTATCACCCAAAACAGAGTTTTTTTCCTAACTCAGTCCCATGATCATCAAAGGTTAGAAAAGAAAGGAAAAGAAAGGAAAGGAAAGGAAAAAGAAAAGAAAAGGGGAGACTTAGCTTCTTGCTTGTATTTCAAGACTGATTGTGTTGTTGAAGATGTTTGATTCTTCAAGCTTGTGCTCACTGGAAGTTTCCCAGATTCCCTTTTCCAGCAATTTCAGCCTCCCCCACCAGCTTATTATATATTTCAGTATCCTCTTCCACCTTCAATTTCCCTGAAAATATTTTCCCGGAAATACTTCCACATGTTACACTAGTAGTAGTAGTCCTTTTCCTCCGTCTCACCACCGATCTTCTTCATCTCCTCCTCCGAATTCAGTGATTCACCGCCTCTTTGCTCGATCTAAAACATGGATTTTCGTTCTCTGATCTGAGTTTTGAGCTCTGAATTCCTGGAATCCGAGCTCGGTCTGCTGGTGGAGGAGGAATTCAATGTCTTGGCGAAGCCTGTTCGGCTTGACCTAACAGACTTAACCCCTGGCGGCTGGCCATTTCCCGGTTTGGACCCGGGTTCACAGCATCTCCATCTCCAGCAACAACTTCTCCGGTCCGATAGAGATCGAGAATTTCGGCTCCCTCCGGTGGCTCAACATCTCCAATAACCAGTTCATCAGCCGGTTGAATCTGGAACTTCAAGTAACAATGGAAGATCTGGAAGTACTAGACGCCTACAACAACAACTTCACCGCTCTCCTCCCTCCAGGCGTCTCAAGGTTGAAGAAGATCAAATACTTAGACCTCGGAGGCAACTTCTTCTACGGAAAAATCCCGAAAATCGACATCGATATTTGTTTTTGCGTTGTTGATGTTGGGGTTCTTTTCTTTTAAAATTGTTTCTCTCGATTGCTTTCTCTCTCTCCAATTGTTTTTCTTTCGATTTCTTTTGAAGTTGCTTTCTCAAAGATCTTCGATTTGGCTCTTCTCTTTAAAATTGTTTCTTTTCCAATTTCTTTGAAATTGTTCGACGATCTTTTTGATTACGCTTTACTCTACAATTGTTTCTCTCCAAACAATTTCATTTCTCGTTGTTTTCTCTCTAATTGCTATCTCTCCAATTTCTTTTGAAGTTGTTTCTCTCTGTGACCATCTTTCGATTTCTGCTTATTTCTCTCTTTGAAATTGTTTCTCTTTCAATTTCTTTTGAAATTGTTTATCTCTTACAATCTTCCGATTTTTGTTATTTTCTTTCTCTATAATTGTTTCTCTCTCCGACGATCTTCTGATTTCTATTGTTTTCTCTATCTGCAATAGTTTCTCTTTTGATTTCTTTTGAAATTGTTTCTCTCTCTAACTATCTTCCAATTTCTAATGCTTTCTCTCTTTGAAATTGTTTCTCTTCAAATTTCTTTTGAAATTGTGTCTCTCCTACTTTAAATTGTTTTTCTCCGACAATCTTTCATTTCTACTCGCTTCTATCTCTACAACTGCTTCTCTCCTTCCGACTTTTTAAATTGTTTCTCGTTTGCTGATCTAGTATCAATTGGCATTCTATTTTATGGTTTTGTTTTCTAGTTAGCAAACTCTCGATGCTTATAGCAGTCGTATCGTAAGTTTGAGGGGGAATGTTAAATTATATTATATTATAGAATATAATACATTCCTATTATTTATAGGATTCCTATTTTGGTAAATTTCTTATTCTTTTAACACTTTAGAGTTTGTTTCTATTAGGATTTTCTAGTAAGTCTATATAAAGACTTTTGTTATGTAATTTTGATAAGTATTATTCATTCCAATAAGAATTTTAGTTTTCTCTTGTTATCAATTGGACTTCCTAATTTTAACAAATCCCACCCCTTTATCACTTGAGCCAAGCCTCACAAGGTCATAAAATTTAGAGTGTGACCTTGGCCATGGTACCACATGCTGGTCTGATAAAAAAACATATCATATAATATTACAATTAGTTTTAGGTTATGATCCCATATATATACGTATTATTCTGTTATTTCTAGGCATCCCATCATCAGAGAGAAACATAGAGGAATCTCATATATACATATTATATAGGAATATCCAAAACCCAAATCTTCAATAACCTATGAATCCAGGTATGTTTTCACATTTATTGTAATATTATAATTTTTAATGCTTTTACATAGATTTATATCTATTGGTGTTGATTAGAAACTTTATGAATGTCGTTGTTCATGGATAGATGAGACTGCCTTTTTTAATCCAAGCTTATTTTACATATATTATTAGGTTATCGATTTGTTCAAAACTTTTAAATTGTTTATTAATAGTGAATCGATCGAGTTAATATGATTACTCATCAAATGTAATAAAAAGACATCATATCTTTTGAGATATAGATTAAATACCAATGTTTTAAAGTTCGGATCAAACAAGTTGGTATGATTGGTGGAACAATCTAGCGATGACCTTTTCGGTATGATTCAATCCCCGAATTATAAACCAATAACTTTTTTCGTATCGGTCTTGTTATTAAAACATAGCTAAATACAACTTAACTTCGAATGATAATTAATTTAACTTAGTTTAGAATATGTTAGCATTTTATGACTAAGAGTTGAGTGTTTAAAAGAGCCAACTTTTTAGATTAAGTAGAAAAATCATATTTTAACTTTATATTCAATTAAAATAATAGTAAATTTTTATAAATATAAAAGTATGGACATTACTAAATAGATTCAAGGAATGTAAGAGATTCTTCAATCTTCGAAGGTCCATGTTTCATCCAATGAACCTTGAAGATTATTCGACATATCTTCAGATCGCGTATCATTTCACTTGATGATCCGGGAAGTTCGTGGATTCATCTAATGTACCGGAAGATTCGTGAACCCGTACATAATGGTCATTATGAAGACCTTAAGTTAAATAAGCATTCAATGATTATCGGTGATGGGTATTAGGTATCAAAGTGGAGGATCCAGCTCTTCTCATTCACACCCGTAATGGTCTAATGAGTCCTTGATTAAGCGTATCAAATTAATTGCTAGACCGTTGTTACAACATTTCGACTTACCTATATCTCTTGTCAGTATGCATAACGCCATCGTTTAATTCAAATACTCGCCATCGTATATCATGATTATTCCCCCTTAATACTAGTGCGTGGAAAAGAACCAAATATTTCCCATCTACGAATATTTAGATGTGCAGTCTATGTTCCTATATCACCACCATAGCATACCTCTATGGGCCCTCAGAGAAAGCTAGGTATATATATTAGCTATGAATCTCCGTCTATTCTTAAATACCTGAAACTTAACAAGGATCAATTTACGCCAAGACATTGACTAAATATTCGATGAAGATCATTTCCCGGCATTAGGGGGAGATAAGAACCAAAAATTAAAAGAATGCTGAGAAATTTCATGGGATGTAAAAGATCTTCAATATTTAGATCCACGTACTACTCAGAATGAATTTGAAGTTCAAAAGATAATTAACTTGCAATATTTAGCAAGTAATCTTCCAGATGCATTTACTGTTCACAAAGGAGTTACTAAATCTCATATACCCGGGTCAGAACACAACAAAGAGTGAGGTCTCTAAGGATCAAGTATATCTATCGATACTCCTCAAAGCAGCGTGGAGCACCCATCGATAAAGGATAAGAACTGCGATAAAACAAAATCTAATAAAGAAACCTTGTCACTTCTAGAATCTCCTGAAGAGGATCGTCCTAAAGACTTAAAATCCCAAGACATTTAATTTCGCCTCAAATAATCTAATACTGATTATGAACTACTGCACCTAAAATATTCGGGAAATGATAAGGACTAAGGTAAATATAGAAGTCGCTATGAATTTTCAGGATGTGAGAAATATATAATAGAAATATTACAAATTATCAAGACATATTTGCCTCTATTAACCCGCTTTTACTATCTCAAATGATAATCTGGATCCAGAACCTAAGTCAATAAAGCAGAGTACCGAAAGTGCTCGACTGCAAGATAAAAGAAGCAATCGAGGCCGAGCTCGACTTTAGCTAAATAAAAGAAAATTTGCTCAGAGCACGTATAATCTTCAAAAATGTTATCCTAGTAGGATATAAATGGGTGTTTGTACAAAAGAGAAATGAGAATAATGAGATGATGAGATATAAAGCGAGATTAGTTGCTCAAGGGTTTTCACAGAGACCTGGTATTGATTTTGATCAAACATATTCTCCCGTTATGGATGGTACACGTCTCCGCTACTTAATATCTCTAGCAAAGAAATATGAATTTAGATATGCAGCTTAATGGACTTCGTGGACCGCATATTTATATATGGGCTGGTCAGACAACATATTTACATGAAAAATCCTCGATGGATTTAAGATTCTCGAGATCAAAGAAAATGAAAATTGAAACATGTATAACATTAATTAGGTCATTATAATGGTTTAAAATAGCTCTGGCCTACGGAACAACCGACCGATCACCTAACCGAAAAAGGAATATATAAATAACAATGCATATCCAGGTGTTTATAGTTGTGTCATCAATAGCTTTAGATATTCGCTTATGTTGATGGAGATAAACATTATCGGAACATGTGAGGAAATCGAGGGTGCGCTAGCTCATGCTTAAAGACTGAAATTAAATGAGAATTTTAGGGTAAAACGGCATTACCTCTCTACTACAGACGAGCACTCCTGGAAGGGAATTTTCAGATACACCATTCAACCAACTTAAAGAAGGTTTTCAATTTCTGATATGGATAAATCTCATCCACTTAGCACACCAATGGTTATCCAATCCCTTTAAGTGGATAAGGACTCATTTGCACTCCAAATTAAGATACTTAAGATATTTTAGGACCAGAAGTTCCTTACTTGAGTGCCATTGGAGCATTACTTTATCTCACAAATTACACCAAGCCTAATATTGCATTTTCAGTAAACTTGCTAGCAAGGTTTAGTGCTTCTCCTACAAGGAGGCATTAGGAATGGCATACATATTTTCAATATCTTCAAGGTTCACAAGATCTGCTTGGTTTATTTTATACAAGAAATCAAGATATGACATTGGTAGTATTACTCGATAAGTCAAGGCTATATGTCCGATCCCCATAATGCTAGGGTCCCATACTGTTATGTTTTTCCGTGGTGGTAATTTCCACTCAGCGGAGGTCTATTACAGACAGGTTACGACTTCTTCAAACCACTCAGAGATTATAGCTTTATATGAGGCTTCACGAGAATGTGTATGGTTATGACCATTGGTACAACACATTCGTGGTTCATGTGGGATCGCAACAAATGATATATCCTGTGAAACCCCGAGAAAATCCAATTTTCTCAAAAAAGGGTAAAATAGTAATTTCGATAAAAATCCAAGATTTTTCTAGACCTCGGATGACGAAACGAACTTCTCCGTTGAAATCGTCTCGCGAAATTTAGTAACCACGTCGAATTTCGTTGGATTCCGAGGTGATCATGATTTCACGTTTTTCGAGGCGTGAGGTGCCTGAAGGACACATGGCAGGTTGTGAGCGCTACACTAGCACCCCAAGAGTGTGATACTGGGATAAAAAGGAATGGCTCACATCGGGAAGCCACACAGTGGCATGAATTCCATGGCTTACATTGAGCCATGTAAGTAATGATGTCATAAAAGTTATTAATGCGAATAGTTAAAACGAGCGGATACCACATTCGCTCGGCGGAGGAGGATAAACTTCCTCCTTTCACCCATATATCAATGCTCCAAAAAGGAGGAGAGAGATTGAAAGAGAAAAAGAAAGAGAAATGAGAAGAAGAAATGATAGGAAAATGAAATAAGAAAAGGAAAAGAAAACGGGGGATAAGAGAAAGAGATCCGTGCTTCTTCAAATTTTATTTTAGTGAGAGAGAGAGTCTTCCTTCTCTCTGTGGTTGCAAAGGATCTGACTATTTAATTCGGACAAGAAGCTAAGTTGCCTACTGAGACAACTGGACATCAAAAAAGTCGAGTTTTGACAAACTCGGTGGAGGTGGGTTTCATCCTACTTGTTTTAATTTTTGATTATGTGTTTCAGGATGTTTGTGGTTGCTCGAGGTCAGAGTGGCCGCTTGATCTATCCCAAATCTTGAACCGAAATGTAAATTTTAAAATGTATACAGTCCGTGACAGTGTGTGTGGACTGTTGGGAGTTTTATTCATAATTTATTAAATAAATTGCTTTGGTGAGTAGGAGACCTAAAAATGGGAATGGAATTCTGCTCCACCAAGAGGAACCGATATAGAGAGTGGGTCGCCTGCGGTCATCCTAATTTGTTCTCGCTTTGGGACTGTAAAAAATGTCCTAGTTTGAAGGAAGGACCAGATAAATGTCCATGTGTTTTGTCATGGAATATTTGATGTGAATGGCTTGGTATGTGGAAATAGATAGGTTAAGACATGGTTTAGTAAAAGAAACAATGACACAATTATATGGAATTAAATTGCGGTTTGTAAGCCATCGAGATGATAATGTAAATTGTCTAAGTGAAACTAAATTGGAGTGATGGATGATGTGTTGAATTAAATGTGTGTAATTGTAGTTGATTGAAAATACGCATATCAAGATATCGTATAAATGGTTTTGAAAATGGCATAATGCATTTCATATAATCGGGTAACCTAGAAGTGTGAGTGCATGACATGATTTTTAAACTAGTGTTGCAAAAGGAATTTCACATAATGATATTCCGGAGAATTGGGTTGGGAGATGGGCCAACAGATCATTTCTAAGAGACCATGATCGTTTTCGAAAGCCTCACCAACCACCCACTTATGTGAATCCCATATTTTTACCAAGAGATTAGTATATTTTCAAGAACAAAGAGTTTTTGTTTTGAAAATGATTATTTCTCATACATGGTTTAGGCAAATGTGAGTGAGTCTGCAGACTCGTGACATGGGGTGACTGCGTGACATTCAAGTAGATCAATGTATTTACTTGAGCGTGTGTTTATTTCTGGACCATCAGATATGCACTTACGGGAGAGTAACCCATTTAGGATGATTCCACTATTGGGCGATAGCTCACCCTGTCGAGGGACTATTTTTTTCAGTACAAGCCGAGACAAATTTCTATTTGAGGTTAATTTAGCAGTTTGCTTAGAAGCTGATGGTTTTCGATATACATGTATTAGAATTGTAGATTTTAATATATGCTCAGATAAAAGTGTAATCAACTATTGAATTATCGGGAGATAATTGGAGAATAGTTGTGATATTTGTTTTATGAGTATTGGCTTATGAGCCCAAGAGGCATTTTATCAGTATGGGTCTCGTGATACAGACAAATAGATTTTCCTACTGGTCGACCTGCAATAACTGACACCCTAAGCCCGGGGCTACATATCCCCATACCTTACGAATATACAATAAAATGAGTAATGGGTATGTTAAAGGAAACTTGACAAAACATATTGCACCCAAATTCTTTTATCCACATGAACTTTGGAAGAACGGTGTGATTATTATAGAGAAAGTTCGCTCTAGTAACAATCTGACTAATTTGTTCACTCAAGTCCCTTCCTACATCTACTAAAAATATGTTCATGGTATCGGGAATGTATGTTTAAGACTATTGTATTTAGGAGGACAACTTCAAAACAATCATGAGAACTAGGTCTTAAAGACCAATGGTTGTACTCTTTCCTCGACTAGTTTTTTTCCATGTGGTTTTTCTGAAGCTGTGAGGTTTTTAACAAGGCAAACAAGGCAAATACATAAAAGCGCGCATGCCATACTCGCTCAAGCAAGGTTTTTTCCACCGGGGGGTTTATCTAGCTTAAGTTTTCAACGAGTCACGTGCATCACGAAAGGGGGAGGTTATAATACAAAGTATGGACATTACTAACAGATTCATGAATGTGGAAGAGACTCTTCAATCTCAAGAAGTTCATGTTTCATCCAATGAACCTCAAGATTATCCGACATACTCAAGTGTATCATCCACTGGTTTATCCGAAATTCGTGATTCATCTGATGTACTAGGAAGATTCGTGAACTTGTATATAATGGTAATTATGAAGGACCTTTTAGCTTTCTTAAATAATGGTCATTATGGTTGCTTTATGATTTACCATTATGAAGGATCTTTTAGCTTTCCTAGATAATGGTCATTATGGTTGTTTTATGATAACCATTAAGGAAGACCTTTCAGCTTTCCTAGATACATGTATATCATAAGCTCTATAAAGGGATCCACTTACGCCTTGTAAAAGTATCCGAATAAATACAATTCAGAAAACTCCTGAAAATTTAAAATTTTCTAAAAATGGCAAGAATAGTAAAATCACTGAACGGCTCAAGGAAGCCTAAAATCTCTATATTTCAGATGATGAAACTTGACCGTGTCGCTGGATCTGCCTCACGAAATCTAGTGACCTTAAAAAGTTCCGCGACTCCTGGACAACTAAAATTTTTATGATTTTATGGGTGGTGAGTCGCCAGTGACCCCAGGGACGAGATTTTTACGAAAATCTTGAAAGTCATGAAATGGTTTGAGCTAAGTTTATTTAAAATAAATTGAACTGAAAAGAAATTAATCAAGCCGACGTAAAACGAACCCAGGATCCATGGACACGTATGGACTCGGGGCCACTTAACAAACTTAAGTTAATTGAATGTTATGGGAAAACGGGAAAAAGCCCATTTCTTCTCGGGTCTTCAATGCACAGAGAGGGAGAAGAGATGGTAGAGAGAGAAGCCCGACCTTCAAGATCTACGGTCGTACGTCTCGCATCGGCCAAGACTTAAATTTTTCCGAGTACTCGAGGGCAACGCGCGGGACACCAAAACTAGAGTTTTCATCTGAGATCTCGAGCAAAAAGTCTCGAGGCCATGGGTTTCGAAGCCTTAAAGGTTCGAAAAAGCTTCATCTTCACTCCAAGAGGTAGGGAACCTTCCTACTCAAATTTATTTTCCATCTAGGAGTCGCTTCGTCTTAGTCAGCCCTAGGGATCATTTAGATGGTGCTCTCGAGCACCAAATGGAAGGAAAAACCGATTTTTTTCCGGCTCTTCACTATGATGTCTAGTTTTCGGTTGTTTCAAGTTGATTTCAGCTTAGTTCGGGATTCGGCTTTATGCCATGTTTATACGATTTATGGTCTCAAATGGAGTGGGTTTGTCACGGTTGAAAGGGTTGTTTCTCGAGATGAGTTTGGGCCGAAAAACCGCATGTACTGAGCTCCAAAGGTGCCTCTGTGCACGCAATTGCGAGGTTCCACTCGCAGAGGTCATTATTCATGAAGCCTCCAACTTTGACAGCCATAACTTTCGTCCGAACTCTTATACTCACACATTCTAGACTATATGGAAAGCCCTTGAGTCTAGAATCCATCCAGTATATAGATTAATTCAATTTGAGCTCATATTATGTTTGAAAATGATGAAATACAGTAGGCTCTGCTGCTGCAAGTGCTGCAATGCTGCTGATTTTCTTCATGGCTTGCAACTTACATAACTCCTTCGTTAGGACTCCAAATTTGGTGTTCTTAGACTCTATGGAAAGTTCCTTGAGTCTAGAATCTGGTCATGTTCCTGTGAATGGAATTTTGTGCCCACATATTTTTTAGTAATTTCGATTGTAGCACCAAGTGTGCAAATTGCTTGGTTATGATGATATGTATGGCCTAATACATCAAAATTAGGACAAGTATTTGGTAATTATATGCATGTTGATATAATTATCCATGAGGCCAGGGAAATGCAGTATGAGTTTGTGTATGATTGAGGCCATTGCATACTGGCTGTAGCTATTTGTGGACATGGTGTCACAATTAGACCTAGAGGGATAAAGTAAGTCATTACCCAATCGGTGATGACTCAGATGTCAATGTATGTGTTATATGTCGCATGAATTGTATGATTTAAATTGGAATTTATGTGTTCAATGATATAAATGTTCAATTGATGCATGTAAGAATACATGCATGAGTAGGCATATGTGCATATAGCACTCATTATATATGTAGCATGGTATTAATAGTAGCAATGGCACACGGTATCAGATTTCATATGCACGGACATCGTGTAAAATGGGTAGGTGTTCATGGTTGTCACATCTCATCATTCTTAGTGAACGGGTGGTGGACCCAATACATTGGATGACGTCCAATAGAGCTCCACCTGCCTTCATATTGTAAATCAACACCGTGTATCAGGTTGATGGTGCTGTGCTCCTGGCCTAAAGGACAATGTCCTAAAGAGTCAAGCGGCTCTTAGAGAGATCATTCAATTCCTCGCTTTCTTTAAAGCAGCTCAAGATCGTCTAAATGCTTTTGTTTTAAAGCGATTTCGGAGATTGTCCAATGCTTTTTGTTTTATAAATAAAAAACATTTAACAATCTTCATTTTAGCCCTTGTAGGATTTTACTCTGCTGGGCATTTCTCACCCCGTCGTGAGACCCCCTTTTAGGTACAGGGAATGTGCAAGGAGATGGCGCTCACTAGAGGCTGATATTGAGAAGAAAGCCGGATGGTGGCTTTGATTTATATTTTGTAAAATATGTATTATAATGCTTAATTTTGATATATGTTTTGTATAAGAGTGATGTAATTTAAACTTTTATGGACTTTGGTTTTATAGTCAAGTGCTTACATGTTTGAGTATGGATAAATGGGTCATACGTGGCCATTTTTATCAGATGTGGACCTGGAGGCCATATAATATCAACAGGTCGCATTGTAATCAATGTGTCAGATTAGTAAAGCCTCCCGTACAAAGACTCCGCCCGATTTTCAATCTTGTCCAAAAAAATAACAACAACAAATAAAGGACTAATCTGGGTGTGGTGATCTCGTTACTCCGACATCCACAAATCTTCCATATTGATGGGTCACAACTGATCCCTAGGTTTTGGGGCATCACAATTCTCTTGTCCATATTTCTCTCTCCAATATCTCCGTCTTTTTTTCTTTATTTTACAACATAAATGAGTTAAAAGTTAAAAAATAAACAATTTGTGAAAGCAAATTGTATTCAATAGACTAAAACTCTAAAATTATTTCAAAAAAAAAAAACTCTAAAAATATTTCTTGGAAAATCACCTATATCAAAGACTTATCTAAGAAGTACTATAAGTGATTTTTCAAATTTTTTTTAAATATTTTAAAAATGTTGGCAATGTCTAGCTTTATAAAAGTGTTTTCTAGGAAATACTCTCAAATAAATGCTTATTAACTATTCATTTAAAATTTTGTTTCAAAAAAAAACTATTCATTTAAAATTTCATCAAACTAATTTAGTAAAAGTAGAGAATAATTTAGTAAAATATTTAAACTAATGATGACCGAATATTCAATCCAAATTTTAAAGAAGGCCAATGAAATTAGCCTCATCGATCATCATGATGATGGAGGAAAATCTCAAAAAATAATAAATCAAGATATCGAAATATATAAAAGTAACGACCATAATTTAAATACTATAGTGATTAAACTACATATGACCTAATTTCAGTAATATATACCAGTAATCATAATTTTGATTTATTGTTTTGTCTTATCGAAATGCCATGGTTCCAAATTAATTCCACACACAAATAAAATGTTACAACAAACAACGAAAAGTTAAAACATCGCATCAAGACGAAGGAGACAAACTAAACGCCGCAATCAGACGACCAAATTATGAAAAAACAATATCTTTTTCGATGTGATGGATCAAGTATGTTGGGTTGGGTTTTTTAAGATTTGATTTCACATTTAGGCCCTACTTACTGAAATTTATTGTGGTGAAAGAATCGGTTTCGATAATGATCCACCCACAATTAGCTCAAACAAAACATTGTAACAAGAAGATGAGACAAAACTAAACGCCTCAATTAGACGCCTCAATCATGAAAAACAATATATTTTTCGATGTGATGGATCGAGTATATTGGGTTGAGTTTTTTCAGATTTTATTTAACATTTAGGTCTTACTTGGTTGAGCTTATTGGAGGAGCAATAAGAAGTTGATAGTTGCCTCACCTCAATAAACTCTTATAGGTGCTTAGGTAAAATACCGCACCCGCCCCCCGAGCAGCCGATTAGGGCCTAAACACCCCCTGATGGGAAAACTATAAATCGTAACTTTTTCTAAAACGCTACTATGAAAATGTTCTATTTTCCACTTTTATATAAATCTTTTAAATTCTCAAACAAACTTTTATTTTTATAAACAATTTATGTTACCTAATAATTTTATAATTTTTGTAAAACCCGGGAAAATTAGAAATTTTCAAAAATGGAAAAATGATAAAATAGCCAATAAATTTCCAAAAGGGTTCGAAAGCTCAGAATTCTATAGATCTCATGACTTAAACCAACTGTCGATGAATTGCCTCACGAAATCTAGTGACCTAGAAAATTTTCGTGAATTCTCGAGACAACTAAAATTTTTACGATTTTCTGGTGATAAGCCGTCGCTGACTCTCTGTGTGGATGAGATTTTTACGAAAATCTCGGACGTCAGGAAATGGTTTGGGCTAAGTTCATTTAAAATAAAGTGAACTGAAAAGAAATAAATTGTTTCGGGGTAGAAATGGACCCGAATGAAGCAATATGAACCATGTATCAAAATAATAATAATAATAACAATAATAATAAAATAAATAATAAAAAATATAAAAAAAGGATAAAAATAAAAAAGGAAGGAAAAAGGGCAAAGACGAGTGCGTGAGAATGGAGAGAGAGAGAGAGATTGTTTTTATTTTTTCTTTCTTCGCTTCTCTTTAAGATCTACGGAAATTGGATCGTAAGTTTTCATCGGAGCAAAAGGCAACGTCGATCCATGCAACGAGAGCTACACGTGTGGCACTAAAATCTCAGCTATCAAACTTCACGAGAAGCGAATTTTCACACTCAGGTTATTTCTAGCCCAAAGGTCATTTAATGACTCAGATCAAGCTAGATATCGGAAAGCTGTAAGAATTTAAGTCCCAAATTTTTCGACTCATGCGTGAGGGAATTTTTAATTTTTGTGACTGTTCGAAGAGTCCGGGCCGAATGTCAATGTTTCGGGACAGCCCCGATCACTTTCTAGATTGTTTTCTGCACAATCCAAGCTAAATTCTCGTGAGGATCGCTGAAAGCCGAACTGAAGTTCGTGTTTGGTTTTGATCCTGTGACTATGCTCTTCGTTTTCAGGGTGTGTCAATTCAAGATGAACCGTGGAAGGGACCGAGAGGCCCCCGTTTATGTAGGTCCCAGATTCGCCATTTTCAGGTAAGTTATCGCTTCCTATGAATAACATGTCGCGGTGAAGAGTATCATGTTAAGATATGCTATTTTATGTATTAATATTAGATCGTATTTTTGATGTAAATTATATGTAAAAACTATAATTGTCCATGGTGTATTAATGTTTCATGTAGCACTTCATATATACATGTAACATGAAGGAAAATGCACGCATCATGCATTTCATATGCATGGTTACATCGCAATAGTCAGTGTGGATGGCTGGTATCGAGATTCACCTGTCGGGGTGGTGAATGGTCCCAGCTCTGAAATGGACAAAGTCCAAGGTTGAGACTCACTGATGTGTAAATTGGATCAAATGATAAATTACACGTTTGGAAGTGAGTAAGTCAGGCAGACCCCTGTGGTGAAAGACCCAAATGTTATTCACTAGACATGAATCCCCGGGCGATGTAGCGTCACAAATGTTGGAAAGCGTGCGGCGCACTACTGAAAACCAAAACTGCGGGCCTCCACAAAAAAGAAAAGAAAATCATGAACGATAAATTTAAAATCGAGGGCTGGTCTCCAATGGCTAAGCTTACAGTTAACAATTAATGTATCGGCTTCCACACTTGGCAATCAAAGCGGGAGTCATCAGACTCAAATAGAGTCGTAGGGGTCAGATTCTATGTATGACACCTAACATTTCATATAATGTTGTATAAATTGTATGAAATGTGATTGATGTTTATGTACGCCTATCAGATATGCATTTTAGCGGAAGTAACCCTTATAGGAAAAAACTTTCTACTGACATTGCTCACCTCATGGGAATTATTTTTCGTAAATAGAGGAAACTGTCGAGCCTGATGACTTAGGTCGGTTTGTGGCCTATTCGGTTATTTTAAAATGTTTAGGATAAAATATCCAATTTTTACATGTAAATAATGTATAGCATATAATTTTTTATATTTGTGAATTAAATATGCAGGAAATGAGTGTGATATCGGGACACCCGATATTTACAGGTTTCCATAGTCGATAGTCAATAACGACCCCCGGATAAAGGGGTGTCACAAGATGGTATCGCAGCCAAGGTATACAATTACCTCAGAGTGCACCGCATGGGGCCTAGGATATGCAACAGCAGAAGTACCTGGTTGGGGATTATCTGGAGACTTGATATCCGGGCACCAAATTCTTCACAACACGGTATCGCAGCATATGCACACGAGTACCTGTGGCTCGAGGGACATGGGCTCTTAAAGCTATGACTATTGTAGTGAAATCTGATACCAAGCACATAGCTTGGTCCTGAGCTTAGGTGCAGGAGTACCTAGGAGTTCATGGACTCGGCTTAGAATGCCACACTACATGCATGCATGCGGTTTCATGTCGTTATCCGGATATGTGTTCCATATCAGTGATCGCGTTGATCGTGTGTCACATTGCACTGAAACATATACACAAAGATGATGTATATGGGAAATGTGGATTAGTGTGGTTACATACAGAAAAAAAAAAAAATATATATATATATATATATATGTTACGATAAAATGTATATGGAAAAGTGGAATGCTAGTGTTAGAAACCATAACCCAGGGGTTTGAAAATTAAATGAACATGAAAGTTTTGAATTTTATTGAAATAAATAAAAGGAGTGGTTGGCAATTAGCACCACTTAGGTGATGAACGGGTCAGTTCATGGTTGTTAAGTCTATTAGTAATTGGCATGTGCATTACTAGTTAGAGTGAGATGAGATTAAATAAAGTTTGTTTCCAATTGACAGGTGTAGATGGCAAGTCGAGGCCGAGGACATAGAGGTCGTCCACGAGGTGCCGCCAGCACCAATTGCTTTGACCGGGGCAGAAGGCTTTATGCTGAGGCCGGGGCTGGGGCTTTGCAGCCACCATTGCATAGGCTAGTGCAACTAGTAGTCAGGGAGGTCTAAGTAACCTCCAGAGGCAGTCACATCTCCACTTCACAAGGGAGTGGATCCATGGCATGCACTACTGGCTCCTAAGTAGAGATTGAGAAGGTATCGAGGCGCGATATTAATCAGCGAGATCAGTGCTAGCCTGCTCTAATGTAGAGGGTGAGTCCCAAGTGTGGTGGATCAGCAAGACCTCTAAGGATTTAGAGGAATAGACTCGCGAGTTTCGTGAGCTCTTCATGGGCAGCATTTTCCGCCACTACTAGACATGTAAAGGCCCAAGAGTTCCTGTGAGCCGGTAGCAGGAACGATGATAAAGTGATGGAGTACATGGCCGTATTCACCAAGTTGGCACGCTTTTGGTGATGGACTAGGTATGGCAGCATGGCCAAGGTTAGGAGATTTGAGAATGCACTGAAGTTGTCCATTCGGGGCAAGATTGTGGGCCTTCACCTACAGGACATGGACTCTATGGTCGCAACAACTCTGGCCATAGAGAGAGAGATAGAGGATGCACGAGGCATTCGAGATGCAAGTGCCTAATATGAAGAGACTCACCCATCTCGCGAGTTTAGAGACGAGACTCCTTCACCCCACGAGCGCCCTGCGTTGATGCTACGCCCAGGCCAATGACATGTTTCTATCAAGCATCAACCTAGACATAGCTGGGATTGGCCCATGAGGCAGGATCTCGGGGAGCCTTGAGCCCGCCAAGAATCCCAAGCATCGTTGGATAAAGAACACTGCTGTCTTCTCACCCTAGTGATATCAGAGGAACTGGGCTGGGCCGCAGAGTGCTACATACACCTTCAAGAAGACTGACAAAATGAGGGGCCAGATTATGGGTCGAGCACAGTGGACAAGTCTACAGCCAGGACCCTGTGGTCCTGTAGGGGCGTGTCTACTACATTGTACCACAAGTCAGAAATGCTAATGCATCAGGCCAGGATATGCAAGGTATGTTTCTACTTTAGCCGCTTTTTTTTATTCGATGATCATATTCATTATCAAGGTATCTTAGGTGATGATTGGCTGGAGGTCACGCCTCTAGAAAAGCCATCAGATGGGAAAATCTCCCCTAGACCTAAAGTATTTAGCCGATATGTCGTGATTGGCGAATGTAGATCTTAAAGGTTCCGCTTCACATTTAATCTTCTAAGCTGTGAGACATATCTGGATGTGGATGTCATTTCGATATGACCAGGCCGACAAACCCATCGAATATTACGCTGGTCGGACTCATGAAGGTCATCGCTTACACACCAAGCAGAAATTAAGTTGTGTAGGGTTACATATGCATGTGATCCGTGCGATGCATGCCAATTTCAGTGAAAATTTTTTAAGGAAGAATAAACCAGAAATAGAAATTTTCATAAAATTGAAATATATTATAAAATAATGAATTTCCAAAAGCGGTTCGTAGTTCTTTAAATTTATGATCTCTGACGACGAAACGAATCGAAATAAGTAAATTCGCTCTCGCTGAATCTAGTGACCTTAAAATTTTTGAATTATGAGACAATCGAAAATTTTACGAAGCTACGATAAGCCGTCAAATGACTTTCCGTGGACTATAGATTTTTCGAAACTGAGAAGTCAGGAAATGGCTTAGGTTAAATTCATTTAAAATAAAGTGAACTGAAAAGAAATAAATTGTTTTGGGGTAGAAATGGACCCGAATAAAGCAATATGAATCATGTATCCAAAATAATAATAATAATAATAATAATAATAATAATAATAATAATACACACACAATAATAATAATAATAATAATAATATACACAATAATAATACACACACACAATACACACAATAATAATAATAATAATAATAATAATAATACACACACACACACAATAATAACAACGAGCACACACACAATAAAATACACACAATAATAATAATAATAATAATAACAATACACACAATAATACACTTTTAATAATTAATAATTAAATAACGATAATAATAATAATAACACACAATAATAATAATAATAATAATAATAATAATAATAATAATAATAATAATAATAATAATAATAACAACCATAATAATACACACACACACACACACACAATAACAAACGCATAATAATAATAATAATAATAATAATAATAATAATAATAATACACACACACACAATAATAATAATAATAATAATAATAATAATAATAATAATAATAACAACGATAATAATAATAATAATAATAATAATAATAATAATAATAATAATAATAATAATAACAACGATAATAATAATAATAATAATAATAATATAATAATAATAATAATAATAATAATAATAATAATAATAATAATAATAATAATATATTAATAACAACGATACTTAATAATAATAATAATAATAATAATAACAACGGATAATAAAAAATGATGGAAAAAGGGGCAAAGACTCGGAGTATGAGAATGAGAGAGAGATATATATATTTTTTTTATTTTTTATTTTTTCGCTTTTCTTCAAGATCTACTTAAAATTGAACAAAGAGTTTCGTTTCGAGCAGAATATCAAAGTCGATCCACGCAACGAGAGCTACGCGTGGGTACCAAAAATTGCAGTTTGTCACCCACGAGGTGGAATTTTCCAACTTGTGTTATTTAGCCTAGCGTCATTTAATTGGGCTGACATAGAGTCAGTGTCGTAAATTTAAGTCCCAAATTCTTCTGACTATGGTAATTTTTATGAATTGAGATCGTTGACATCCATTAATTTCGGGACTGCTTTTGATAGTCCTACTGAATTCTTTTCCTGGACCGCTTACGCCCGTGCTGAAATTTGTGACCTGCCAGCTCTGATTGAGTTCCTCGTTTGGTTTCGATCCCGTGACTAATGTCTTCTGCCAAGTGCTAGACGTAATTCAGCACAGAATCGTGAAGGGACCAAGAGGTGCCTTGTTTTATGTGGGTCCAAGATTTTTGTCATTTTGTGTGTTATTACTTTTATGAATAACATGCTGTGTGAATAATATTATGTTAGTATATGCTATTTGATGTATTAACATGGATTACATGGATGTAAATTATATGTAAAATTTATAATTGTCCATAGTGTATTAATGTTTAGTGTAGCTCCTTATAACCATGTAACATGAGAAGGAAAATGCATTAGCATCATGCATTTCATATACCTGATCAAATCAGCGTTTGATTTAAGATTGTGGTGAATAAGTATTAGTATTCCTGATGTTGGTAGATAGGTCGTGAACTCGAGGAAAAATGGGGACAAAGTCCAAGGTTGAGACTCACGGATATATAGAATAGTCAAATGATAAATTACATTTTTGGCGGAAAATTGGGGTGATCTCCCCCAGGGTGAAAGGCAAATGTTATTTACGATTAGACATGAATCCCAAAATGACGTAAGTTCACGAAAATGTTGGAAAGAGCGATCATAGGCGTCCTGCGGTGTAGCCGAAAAATCAAGTAGCCCACAAAATAAAAAGAAAATCATGAAATGATAAATTAAATTAGAAGGGTTGTTCAATGGTTTAAGTCATTGGGTTAATCTAATGGCGGTTCCACCTTGGCAATTGGAATGGCCGGGGAGTCGGTCGGGACTCAGGTTTGTGATCATGAAGTCGCATCTAAATGCGTGTGGAACATTTCGTATAATGTTGCATAAATTGTATAAAATGTGATTGATGTTTGTATCTGTATTATGTGCATTTAGGTGAGGAAGTAACCTTAGGAAAACTTCTCTTTTGGACATTTCCTGCCCAGTGTGGATTATTTTTAGTCTTGGGGAGGAAACTAGTTTTGCGACTCATTGATGACTTAGGCCGGTTTGTAACTCTTCGATTATTTAAAATGTTTAGGATAAAATATCTGATTTTATACATGTAAATAATGTATAGCATATAATTTTGTATTTTTATGAATTAAATATGCAGGAAATGAGTGTGATATCGGGCACCAGTCTTTACAGTTTCAGGGTTATGAGTTGTCAACGAGAGGACCCACAGGATAGGAAGTGTACAATTTGGAATGTGTTTTTATTAAATCATTTTTATGGATAAAGTTTATCTTTTAAAAATTGAAATTTAACCTTAATTAATTTATATAAAGATAAATATTTTAAACAAATTTGTTTAATTTATTCGTGTTCAAAAAATTCAAACTTGTTTGATATTAATTTTTAATTTTATTTGAGTTATTTAATATAATAAAATCATAACTCAAAATCTACTTGCAAGTGAATTTTATATTTTGTATTTTATAAATATATTGACATGAAATAAAAAGGAATTTTTGATATAACGCAAATATATTAGGCATGAAATAAAAAATAAAAGCAGATGAAAACTTAAAAATTTTATAATTAATTTTTATTTGTCATAAAATTACATATTTAATAAACTATGTTTTAATATTTTGATTTTAATACCATTTGACATCATAATAAAAATAATAATAATATAACTTGGTTATTTAAAAACTAACAATTCGTTAGAGATGGAATTAGAGTTTTTATTAATATTTTGGTCTAATGAAAGGGTTATAGATAAGAAAAGAAAGATTCTTTTTTACCTATGTAGAGTGTGGTCTTACTTTATTTTTTTTCCAACTTTATTTTTTTCCATGAAATTGAGAATCCCCAATTAGGTTTTGTAGCATGTATTTGCATGGGTTTGAGTAAATTGGCCCTTTTTGCTTTTTCTTGTCCATTTCTACTCTCATAAATCAATACAAAAACAACAAAGCGCTACTAACACCCGGCTATCACTTAGATTATATATGTGTAGTGTTTTTATATCTCTCTATAAAGCCAACTCTATATAAGTATTTACATTCAATCAACTATCAAACTATAAACTATTTACCGTAGTAATTTGCTAATCCCATTCTACCATGTCAGTTGAACCATCGGACTATAATTATGCATGGATGCTAGGGAGGCATAGTTCGGTTACTTGAGCAGCGCCATAAAAAAAAAAACCCAAAGTCAGCGGGTTTTGGTTTTGTGTTATATAAGCCAAAACCTAGCCTTGCACATCGATTAACCAAATCTTTAATCATTTTTGGTTAACACATGTGCATTCGATTAACTAGATACCTTGGTGTGGTGATGCTTTACAAGAGAGGAAAGTGATCTCAAAGACCTCTTTTCACATCACTCAACTTCTAAGACACTATTGTTTATGATATTTCCCCATAAAGCAAAGTTTGAATATCTTATGTCGCTCATATATCTTTCTTTTTCTGTTTCCACCTAAACAAATATATAGATTATTTTGAGTCTCAATTATTTGGACACAATTACACTACGTGTGTGTATATATATATATATATATATATATATATTCTTAGGCTTTAAGTCAAGGCAAAAAACTAGTTTATTTGCTACTTGTACAAAGAGATATATGAGAATATTTCCTACTACAAGTGAAGATTATCTAAAATCATATTATAAATTTGATATTATTTTTCTTCGATAATAGTGTTGTAGTTAGGAATGAAGATTATTTCAATTTCAATTAATTATTTTTTAGTATCTTTTTTATTTTTCGGTTAGATATCCTAAACCACGGTTTTTGTATTTTGTAAACCTAAACCGAAACCGAGATTTATATAAAACAAAAACCAAAACCGAACCGATCGGTATGGTTAACCTATTTTTCGGTTCGATTTTGGTTTGGTTTCCTGATCGGTTCGGTTTCTTAAGTTTTTTCACCCACTCCTAATGGATGCATATGGGCATGTAAGTATGCTGGGCTTGATCGGATTAGGGTGGGCTTGGGCCACTTTTGAATAGACTTAGGTCTGATTCAAACCAGGCTTGGGTTGGGCTAGTAATTTAATTCCAAGCTCAAGCCTATCTTTAGGAAGGCCCTATAATTACGATAAAGGAGTCAAGTGTTGACTCCTCAAAACCAGGGGTCCGTTGACGACCGTCAGCAGTGGAATACTATGGATACCATGATGCCCTTGGAACCTGTTGTGTAGTCCATTCTGGGATCCATTGTTTAGAAAATGTCACGGTGTGTCCAAAACCAAAAATTTCACAAAAGTTTAAGTTCAACTCTCATGCTATAAAAATATGTACATAACCAAGTGTGGCCACTAATCCAGGGGGTCAAATATAGATTGCTCTCCATCAACCCTTGGAGATATTCATGTGATGTGTGGTGCTTGAGCACTACTCATGAAATGATGGAGCTCTTTTCAATATGAGCTTTACCACAGAAATACAACCTGTCCCAGCACATTTTACAACAACCACACCGGGTTCCACGTGCAAGTAAAATGGCCATAGGCCCCCTTAAATGTCTCACAAAATGCTATATCAACTATATAACAATAGTTCAGAGGTTAATAAATCACTCTTAATTCAAACATATATTAAAATTTAAAGTTCCTAATACATATTTATACAAAATGAATACCAAGCCCGCAAATCAGGCTTTCTTCACAAATGACCTCTAGTGAAGCGTGGTCATATATACCTCCCTGTATGAAATAATGAGTCCCTCGACCAGTGGAGCAAATGCCAGTGGTGATAAAATCTCCTGCATGGGTTGCTCCATCAAAGATGCACATGTCGTGGCAAACAAACACACTCAACCGATAAGCTGATCCTACTTGAATGTCTACCTTTTAATCCCATCTCGAGTCTTTGCGACTCCCTCCATACCTAAGCCCAATCTGAGCAAAAAACAGTTTTCAAAACAAAGCTTTTATTCTCAAAGAATTACACCGAGGTTTGGTCAAATACATTAGACTGACCCTCAGGGTGAATTCTTTGAGTGAATTCTAGAAACGATCTGGTCGCCTCAAGGATGAGCCCATTGGACAACTCTCAGGCAATTCTTGAGAAAATCTTGTAAATTCCTTTCCACAATCATTTCCACTTTTCTTTCATTTTCATATCATGGACTCCACCTATCGTTCTAGGGTGCCCGGTATATGGAATACGTATATGCTAATTCCAAACAATTCATGCTAATATATTCACATGCATATGCTGAAGAAACTAACTCACATAAATCATTATTATTCAATTCACAATCAATAACACCAAAATTAAGCTCACATGGGCTAATAACAATCGAAATAATTCATTTTGAATCACCCGAAAACACAAAAATCACACAGCCAAACACGTGAGCGGTGAAGAGCCCTCAGTCGGCCTTTGTTCACGGTCCTGACAGGGGATTTCTTCACTCGGTTGAAAGGTTTTGGGAATGAAAACAAAACAGGTCAGGCCTCTGACAAATCCCCATCCATAAAATGGCTCTGGCAGAAATAAACCAAGTAGGAAAACATCCTCTTGGAGTTGTCGAGGAACTCCACAAAATCGGTGCCTTAGTAGCCCTCGCCCCATAGAGCAGTTATGCTTCTTGCTCGAACTAGAATCGACCCAGTGCGAGCAGGAAATCTGAGATAAGTCACTCTTTCTATCTCACAAAATCTCAAGCCACACCTCTTTGCGTTTTGTGCTTCCATTTGAAGAAGAAAACTATTCCTCTTTTGTTTTATTCAATTAAACTTTCCAAAAATTCCATCCTTGTCCCTTAGTTTGGATTTTTGACACATGGCTTAATCTAAGCCATTCATCTCCATCATCTAACTAATCATACAACATGTGTCACATGGGTACATGTAGTAGGTGAATTTTGTCACATCACATGTCTCTCACAAGCAGTTTTCTTTTGACACCAGTGCCTGAAAAGTGAAATTCCGTCTCGAGTGTGAGTCGACATGGTAGATTAGATTTAGCAAGATAGTTCAACGGTGAAGTCCGTTTCATCATCCGAGATCTAGAAAAATTTTGGGTTTTGACCGAAATTACTATTTTACCCTTTTTCAGAAAATTCGAATTTTCCCGGGTTTTACATTCTCCCCTCCTTAAAAATAATTTCGTCCCAAAATTCTGTACAATCACAACAACTCACATGCATATGCAACGTGCACTATATCATGCATGTAAACTAGTCATTTAAGTATTAAAAGACTAAACCACGTACCTTCATCCCTAAACAAGAAGGGATAGGTGGCCCGCATCGTGTCCTCGGGCTCCCACGTTGACTCCTCCACTCCCACGATCTTTGCCGCGCCCTCACTAGCCTCAGGTCTTGCGTCACAAACCTGATCCGGCTATCCGCAATGCACCTTGGTCCACTCCTCGAATGTCCCATCACGTGTCAACCTCGATCTCTCCCGATCCCTTTGCATGAAATTTGGATCTGCGGGTGTACCTCGGGCATGGATACATGAAATACCTCGTGGACACTGACATCTTTGTGGTAAAACCGGCCCGAGTGCGTCGGTGCCTACCCTCGAGAGTATCTCAGAGGCTCCAATAAACCTCGCGATAACTCAGCGACTTGCGAACGACCACTTCTCTCTTGGGTCACCCCTGAGAAGGCGTGATCTCAGCCTTGAACTCCAGTCGACATCGGAACCTCCAGCCCCTTAAGCTCTTAGGCTCTAAGCGTGAAGACTCTTTGTCGTATCAAAGCTCACCTTCTCGAAGAATTGTCTCTAATCAGATCGGGGACCGGTGATGGAGCTCTCCCACCTCGGTCAACTTGTCGGTGATCACTTGGCCTCCCGTACAATGCCTCATATGGTGCCATGCAATATGCTTGCACGATCTTTGTTGTTGTAGGCGAGTCCACTAGACAGTGCTCTTCTAGCTACCCTTATGATCCGGGGCTATGCACCATGGCATGTCCTCCCCAACACACAATATAGTCCTCTCGGTGACCATCGTACGTAGGTGGAAAGAAAATTTTGCACTCATGGTGATCGTGTGCCCATGCCTTTGGAAGCTCTTCCAAAAGTCGTCAAATAAACCCTCAGTCTCTATGACACTATGGATCTTTGGTACTCATGTAGCGGACCCGATCTCGAATATACAACGGGCATTCTCCATGTGGAGTCATCACGGCTAGAAAATGTGCCGACTTAGGTAGAGTCGGTCCACTATCACCATCTGCTTATCATGTCATGTTGTGTCGTGGCAAGTGGGTCACAAAATCCATCGTGGCATTCTCCGCTTCCACTCAACACCTCCGATGGCGCAAAAGCCAGCCTCTCACGTACGGTGCCATTATAACTGGCGACACATGAGACATCATCAGACAAAAGTCCGTGCGTGTCTCTTACATCCGGCTCGATGAAATGCTGGCGGCCGAAGATCACAGTACATCTTACGTGCCACGCATGCATGGCAAATCGAGGAAGCGATTAAACTCACCCGAGAATCTCCTTTCTCAAATACAGTTGGCCAGGGAACCACACTCGTCCTCTATACGAAGACTACCATCATTGAATGGTCTAGCCCTCGTTACCTATACGATTGTACCGGTCCACGATGGACACCACATCTCAGCGTCTGTCCTAGGACTCGATCACTCTACTCACTTGAGCCAGTTGTAGCCACTAAACTCTAGCATTACCTGAACCTGCTCTTGATCTTATAGTCTTGTCGGTCAGAAGGCGTCCGCCATTCCCAGGAAGCTACACTAGCCAATGCTCCTCGTGACTTCCAACTGAGTGCATCAACCACCACATTTTCCTTACCAGGATGGTAATGCAAAGTGAAGTCATAATCCTCTAGGAACTCTATCCATCTGCGTTGCCTCATGTTGAGGTCCCGCGGTGTAAAAATATACTTCAGACTTTTGTGGTGCAGTCGCCTCGGTACTCTGCGCTAAAAGTAGTGGCGCGAATCTTCAGGAAGACTAGACGCCAACTCCATGTATCGTGTGTGGGGTAATTACGCTCACGCGGTTCTTCAAGCGCGGGAACCATGGCTACTACCCTCTGATTTGCATCAAAACACATCCCGGTGAGCCCTCGAGGCATCACGATTACCTTTGTGTACCCCTGTCCCCTGTCCGAGACTATCAAGATAGGAGTTGTAGTAAGCCTCCTTTTCAACTCCTGGAATGCCTCCTTTTCAACTCCTGGAATGCCTCCTTTTCAACTCCTGGAATGCCTCCTTTTCAACTCCTGGAATGCCTCCTCGCATCGGTCATCCCAATCAAACTTGACCTCCTTTCGGGTCAATCTCGTCATAGGTGCTGCTAATCGGGAAAAATCCTCAATGAATCTCTGTGGTGCAACCAATCCCAAGAAACTACGTATCTCGAGGCGACTTGGCCTCTCTAACTCATCACAGCCTCGACCTTCTCTTGGTCAGCGACCGCCACAGTGCTAACACCATGTCCCAAAAAATCTCACCTCGGTAAGCCAAAATTCGCACTTCACTAGACAACGTGCGAAACTAATGGTCTCTCGGCAAGCGCAGAGCAATCCTCGAGATGATCCTCATGCTCCACTCGTTGGGAGTAGATGAAATCATCATCCACAAAGGCTACGACAAACTGATCTAGATAGGGTTGGAATACCCTATGCATGAGATCCATGAATGCTCTTTGGCGCGTTCGTCGATCAAAAGACATCTTTAGCCAAAACTCAGAAGGGTGCGTAGCAGCGTCACATGGCTGTCTTAGGGATATCTGTCTCCCTCACCCTCAGCAGATGGTAACCAGTGCGAAGGTCTATCTTGGAGTAGACTCGCGCCTGCCGACTGGTCAAGCCAGTCATCGATCTCGTGATGGGTGATTCTTGATCGTAACCACACATTCGACTGTCGGTAGTCAATGCACAGTTCGAAGAGTCTTGTCTTTTTTCTTCGCAGAGAAATAGGGTGGGCGCCCATTGGTAAAGTGCTCGGTCTAATGGGCCCCCTTGTCCGGTAGGCTCTTGTGTTTGGACTTTGAGTTCTGCAACTCAACTGGGCGCCATCTATCTTTAGTCATAGAAATGGGCGAAGTACCAGGGTGTAACTCAATACCAAAGTCTACAACCCTCTGCGGAGGCAATCCCGGTACCTTATCCGGAAAAACATCCTCATACTCGTAGACTACTCGAGGAAGATTTAAGTCCGATCTCACCTCGTCCTCTAGGGTAAGGCTCGCTAGCGACCCGCCCGGTATCGTGACACTTTGGACTCGTGCAACTATGCAGTGAAATATCATGCTTGTCCCCCTGCAATGCAACAGTGTAGTCTGCATGTAGGCGGTAACCCTCCTGCGCTCGTCGATGCGACTCTGTAATTTGTCGACCCGATCCATCCCAAGGATGACATCAAGCTTCGACATGTCAGCCCTCAGGTCCAGCGTAATTAGAATCCCGAGATCTCTAGCACTCACGTACAAGAGAACTCCTCAAAGGCCTCAACCTCTAAGCCAACTCTATCACAATTGATCTGGCGATAAATGAATCTTGACACCATAATCAAATAACACTCTTGCCCATAGGCAAGATAGCAAAAACATACCTTGTATAACTGGTTGATCTGCTGACTCAGCCGGTGGTGTGATGGCGTAGACACGCCCCTGAACCCCTGACGTCCTTGCCTGTGGGCCTCGTCCTCTGCCTCGACCCATAACCTGGCACACTTTGTGTAGCAGGGAGGTGCCGTGCAACTCATTGGAAGCGATGCTAGCTCCTGCAGCACGTACTAGGCTATCTGAAGGAAATATACTATATCCCCTCTGCTTGTCGCGTGACTAGGGTGCATCCGAAACCTTAAGGATCCACGTGCTCTAGGGCAATCCTCCTCATATGTTATGACACCCCATTCGAGAGTGCGTTGACAATCCGTCAGCCAGTGGAATAATCATGGATGTCAGGTAACCCGACACCCCTTATGAAAATCGGGCAGAGTCTCCTTTGTACGGGAGCTCTGCCAAACCACACATCGACATCAACATTAGAAGACATATACATGAGTAAAAACGACCACTTTGGGCCCAATAACAATACTCATCAATATATACTAACCATATACCATAGTTTCAAGAGTTAATAATTTACTCTTATACAACATATATTAAAAGCTTACAACATTCTATTACATGTCTCATACATCATAAAACCATCAAAGCCCTGACGGCTTTCTTAATCGGCCTCTAAGATGAGTCGTCTCTCAAATGCGCTCGCCGCGTCTGCGAAATGATATGAATTCCCTCGACGGGGTGAGCTAATGCTTGATGGCGAATCACCCTGATGGAGTTTACTCCCCACCCTAAGTGCATATCTGATGATCACATGTAAACGCATTAAGCAAATTTGTGATCTACTTGAATATTAAATTGCCTGTTCAGTGTCTCAAGTCCTCAGAGCTCCTCACACTTGCTAAGTCATGTGAAAACATCATTTTCAAAACAAAACTTGTTGTTCTCGAAAATATACTATCGAAATTAATCGGTAAAAATATGGGGCCTCCTTGAGCTGAATGTATTGGAGAACCTTCAAAACAATGCGTAGAACCACTCCAGGCGATGTAATTGTAGGACCATCTCCCAACACCATTCTCAGGAAATCATCTGTGAAATTCCTTTCACAACCATTTTCATTTTTTCAGAAAATTCATATCATGCACACACACCCTAGTTCTAAAGATTCTGCAGTGCGTATAAAATGCATTATGCCATTTGACACAATTTATATAACACATGCAAATATATCATCATGCCTATATTTACATAATTCAAATCACGACAACATGTTATATAAATTCTCAATACATTACACCAAAATTTAGCTCACATGGGCTAATTAACATTTGACAATTCAATTTGATTACTCAACCAAACACATTTTCTCACAAATGTTTCGTGAATACTATTCACGTGAGCGATCGAAACCCTCGGGTTCTTGATTCCGCGACCAATCACCAATATCAGTTCCACTTTGTGAACTCGAATTTCATAGCCATTTCCGGCCTCATACACACCACAATATAATTTAATGCATAATTCATGCTAACATTAAACGGTCAAGTGGTATCCACGGACTGTCCAAATGAGCTCCATAATTTCACGCCCGATTAAAGTTTTGGGATCGATCAAGCAACGATTCAGGCCTCAAACCAACGAATCATCAACAAAGGTACTTAAATCGAAATAACAGTCTGATAAACCCCTACCTCCACGGAGTTTGTCAAAACTCAAGAAACCTTGAATGCCCATAGCGTTGCCCTCGCGCGTATAACAACTTTTCTTTCTTGCTTGAGAAGAAATCCCAGATGGTCGGATGGCCAGGGATCTTAGAGAGAAGGTGCTCTCTCTGAAAAAGAAAAACCAGCTCTTTTGCATCCCATTTTCACGTGCACTTGCGTTTCGTCTCTGTTGCAAAAGATAACTATTAATTATTTTGTCTTATTCATTAACAAATTCTAAAATTCCCATTATGTCCCTTCTCTTGGATTTTGATACGTGGCACGATCTCGGCCGTCCATTTCCATCCTCTCTCTACTCATGCAACATGTGTTACATGAGTACATGTTATAGGTGACTTTTGTCACATCACATGTCGTTTCTGACACCGTGCCGATGCATAAGCGTGCAAATTGAGCTATCACCGAGAAATTGACAAATTCGCGTGTTAGCTAGATTTCGTGAAAGGCGATTCCAGCGGTGAAATCCGTTTCGTCATCGAGATCTAAGTACTAGTTTTACGAAATTACGATTTTGCCCTTTTTCCAGAAATTGGAATTTTCTCGGATCTTACATATGTCCAGGCAGTTGGCAATGGTAGCTACCATATGCCCGGCCCTGGTATGACCCCGATCATCCACGGCGGATGGCGTGGCCTTGGAACCCCACGTGAACTCGAAGCCTGCTTCTTTCGAACTAGAAGAAATGACTCTCCTTCCTCTTTACTAACACCCATCCCAGAGTGCTACGTGCATCACCGATTACTCTCTCTATAGTCAGGCCGGTCTAACCATAGAGTCCCATGTCTTGTAAGGCGAAGTCCTCTGATCACGCCTGAATGGACCTTTGGCCATTCTAGATCTCGATATTAGCCATGTCAGTGTACGTGGTCATGGCAAAATAGGCTGGCTTTCAGTGAATCCTGGCCACATACTCCATCACGGCCATCGTCCCTGCGCCCGGTGTGACACTGAAAACCGGGGTGTCTGGGTTGATAATCCGTTCGACCCGCGAGAATACTCGTGGACGTCGAGTAACTGAAACACCACTCTCGCTAGAAAATCGACGGAATCTCCTTATGCGAGAATACCCAAAACACAACCTGTCAAATAATTTACAACGACCACTCCGGTGCACATAGAAAAAAATAGGCAAGTAAAAATAGCCCTTTCAGCGCATACATATCTCCCAAAATACATCGACCATCATGTCCCAGTAAGCGCCAAAAAGTTATTACATTACTCTTAATACAAACACATATTAAATGAAGAATTCTAATACATGTTATACCGAAAACATCAAAGCCACAACCCGGCTTTCTTCTAAAAATCGGCCTCTAAAGAGCGTCGTCTTCTCGAAGATCCACATGCACGAAATATTCCCTCGACATAAGGTGAGCAATACCGTGTGAAAACCTCCTACATAGGTTACTCAGCTAAATTACTTTATGAAATAATTCAACATAGAAAAACACACACTCGAAGCAAATGCAGCAGTTCTACTTTAATGTCTACATACCCGATCCAGGTGTCTCCAGTCCTCTGACTCCCTCACATGCTAAGCGATGCGAGAAAAACCTCGTTTTCATTTCTTTCATGCTATGCACTCACACATAATTTTTTAGGTTGTCTCGGTGCATATGAAATGCATTATGCCATTTCCAAACCACAATTCATGCAACACATGCCAATACATCATCATGCATATATTGACAATTTCACATACTTCATGTTATTCAATTCCTAGCAATAACATCCAAATTAGCTCACTTGAGCCAATCACAATTTATTTCCAATGGCTTACACACAATTATATTTTTTATATAATTCACACACCATGTTAACACATTAATTAGCATACATTAACATCTCATTTTCTCCCACACACCAAGCCATTCATCCTAGCAATATTCCATGCAAATAACACATGGACGTTTTGGTCCAATCACGCAAACTAGACTATTTTTACCGGGCCCCTAACAAGTGGTCAGTCTGCAGGGCGTACCTACCTCACTGAAGAGATCTGCCTTACTTCAGGAACGAAATCCACGACCATTTCCAGCCCAAAAGCACCCAATCCATAATTTAATGCATAAATTATCACACAAGTCGCCTAAACAGTCCGTGGACTATCCAAAACAGGCTCCAAAAATTTCCACAATTCGGTCCCAAGTTTTGGGACCGATCAAACAGCCACTCACGGCCTCAAATCAACCAAACAATTAACAAAGCACTTAAAAGAAAATAAACCAAGTAGAAGAAAACTCCTATCATTCGAGTTTGTCGAAATTGCCTAAAATCGGTGCCCACGCGTAGCCCTCACCGCGTAGAACAGCTTTGCTTCTTGGCCCGACGAGATCCGACAGTCCGAAAGTCAGGAATTCTATAGAGAATTTACTTTCCTAAAACCCTCCATTTTTTGAAAACCCGTGACTCACCTTCACCCACTACACGTTCCTCAAATTTCAAAATGGAGAAGAAGCTCCTTTGTCCCTACTTGCCACATGTCATCTCATAATCGCTCCTTGATTTCTTATCCACTTAATCAACCAACCATTTGATTTTCCTCCAATGGTGCATCATGCCATGTCCACATGCTGTCCCACACTTGAGGTCAAGTTGACTAAATTCGTACTTGACACGTAAAGGTACAATCGTGAGCCACCAAAATTCGCCAAGTGTCCAGACGACGCCGTTGCTCGAAAAACGCAGGCAAATTATGACTGTCTCAGAATTCGACGAAATTCGACGTGGTAGCTAGATTTCGTAAGAAAATTCCAACAGTGAAGTCCGTTTCGTCATCCGAGGTCTAGAAAAATTCTGGATTTTGATCAAAATTACCATTTTGCCCTTTTTCAGAAAAATTAAATTTTCTCGGGGTTTCACATCAGCTCTAGGAACTCCTGAGCCTTCGCGTGATGAGTAGTGTCCGGAAAATACTTGCCCATGAAAAGATCATGGAACTCTGCCCAAGTCATTGCCTCTAGATCTCTAGAGGTCTTTGCTTAGTTCCACCATACTTGGGCCTCACCCTCTAGTTGGAATGCAGCTAGTCTAATCCTGGTAGTATCAAAGGCGATCTCCATAGCCTCTAATATCTTCTCAACCTGCATGAACCAATGGTTCGCCACCACCGGGATCTCTCCCCTTCAATGCTCCGAGGATGATGTGCCCTAATCCCCTGAGGTTGACGGACTCCCCGGGCTACTCCGCCACTCAAACAGACTATACAAAGAACCACAACCCTACGCCTCGAAGAAAGCCCGCTAGTCAAATACTACTGGTGCACGACCAAGACTCGTGGACCCACCCCCTACCGCCCTTCTGCCTCGACTAGCCATCTACACATGTCAAATGGCAAGTTAAGATCCAACGCAAGATTCTAAGGTGTAAACACAAATGAGGACACTATTTACATACTAAAAACATTTCATACACAATGTCCATGCATTCATGTGTAATGCAAGACAATAAGTTCATATATTAAATCATATTTAACAAAAAAAAAAATTCTATAATTTTTTTTTTTTTTTATTTCATTTTTTATTATTTTTTTTTTTTTTTTTTTAAAACCTCGCGAAGTGTCCCAAACAAAGGACTCGTGGACAAGGTATCGAGTCAAGACTAGGTCAAGTATCGCGTGCACACACCCATGGCCCAAGCCGTATACTGGTCAAGTGTCGTGGTGCACCGTGACCGTGTCGCGCCTCCCCTCGCCATATCGTAGTTCTCTCCCTACGCATAGTGGCCGTGGTCGCAGCCGCGTAGGATCGTGGTCGTAGGTCATGTCGCTGCCAGGCCTTTGCGTTAGGTTCTGGCAAGCAGTGGGTCGCTAACAAATACCGCTTCGTACCGTGTCGCAGCTCGCCGGATCGTGTAGTAGCGCCCTCGCCTCGGCCGCACGTAGGTCGTGGTCGTGGCCCGTCTCGCAACACACCCAGCCAGCCTGCCGCCCTCCCGCTATGATACGCCTATCTCGTATCGCAAGACAATCCCCAACGGCTGTGCCCCGCCACGATACAAACGACGGTCGCGGACACACCCCACCAGCCAGCCGCAAGACGCCGACCACGCACGCCTCGGTAGCGGCCGACAAGAAATGCGGCGCTGCGGGTCGGGTCAGATCGCGGGCCCTCCTTCGCCAGATCATGTGTGCTCAATCGTGAAATTGGCTTCGCCATGCACGCCCGCGCGCCGTGTCCCCCATATGTCACGACACAACTTTTTTGATCCACTCCAATGCGGAAGACCACATAAAAATTATATTGTTTTTCATTTTCAAGCAGAAAAAATAACCATTAAAAATTTTCCGCTTACACAATCGTAAAACCTCAAAAAACAAAAATTTCTTCTCATCATTTTTTTTCCTATGTGCTATTCACCAAGCACACAAATGACATAACATACACAACAATTCATACAATACATGATCACACATTAATCATCAAAGTGCACAAGAAATGCGTGATCTAACCCGTGCCCATCAAGCCCTAGGTAATCGTATACCTAACTTATTGATACTCAGCTATACTTAGTATCCGACATTAAGTTTCAGGGTATTATAAACCTAAGTTCGATACCAAGTCAGACGCCTCATCCCGGTGTTCTTACGACAACCCATCAACCCGTGACATTCGGCCGATAATGGGTAACCCGACACCACTCATGAAAATCGAAAGCAGTCTTTTTATACGTGAGCTCTACCCAAAATACAACCCGTCCCAACATTTTACAACGACCACACCGGTCCACGCAAGTAAATGGCCACTGGGCCCATGCATCAATACTCACAAAAATATATATCAACTATATAACAATAGTTCAAGAGTTAATAAATCACTCTTAATTCAAACATATATTAAAATTTAAAGTTCTAATACATGTTAGACAAAATGAATACCAAAGCCACAATCCGGCTTTCTTCTAAAACGCGGCCTCTAGTGAGCGTCATCCTCCTGTACACTCCCTGTACCTGAAATAATGATCCTTCGGACAGGTGAGTGGGGTGCCCGCAGTGATAATCTCTCACATACATTTCACCTAGTGCACATACCGGGCAACAAACACACTCAAGAAAAATACATTGATCCTCTACTCTTGAATGTCTACATGCCCAATCCCATGCTCCGAGTTCTCACGACTCCCTCACATGCCTAAGCCAAATGCGAGCAAAAAACGGGGGCTTTCAAAACAAAAGCTTTTTATTCTCGAAAAACTTACTACCGAAGCCAGAAATACATTGACAACCCTCCGAGGTGAATTGTCAGGTACTGAACACCTACGGGTCCGCCTCCCGAGATGAACTGGACAACTCTCCAAGGCAATTGTTTTGAAAAAATCTTCCTGAAATTTCCTTTCACGAACATTTTCACTTTTCTTTCATTTCATGTCATGCACCACACACTATCGCTCTAGTGGTGCCCCGCTAGCATATGGAATATATTATGCTAATTCCAAATAATTCATGCTAATATATTCACATGCATATATTAACACAATTAACTCACATAAATCATGTTATTCAATTCACAATCAATAACACCAAAATTAGCTCACACGGGCTAATAACAATCCAAGTAATTCATTTTGAATCACCCAACAACAAAAAATCAATATTGAACCAAACACGTGAACAAAGGAAACCCGGTTCCCAAGATTGTTCACTGGCCACACAAGTGGGTAGGATTTCTTCACTCCCTGCTTCAAAGGTTCGAGACCGAAAAACACGGGGTCATTCAGGCCTCAACAAATCCCCATCCATAAAATGGCTCTTAGCCAAAGAATAAACCAAGTAGGAAAACATCCCCACCTCTTGGAGTTGTCGGAAATCCACAAATCGGTGCCCAAGCGTAGCCCCCGGCCAAGCAGAAATCAATTTGCTTTGCTCGACGAGAACCAACGGGTCCGAACGCCGGGAAATCTAGAGATAAGTCACTCTTTCTCTCTCTAAAATCTCAAACCCACACCTACTGCACGTTTTGTGCTTCCATTTGAAGAAGAAAACTATTCCTCTTTTATTTTATTCAATTAAACTTTCCAAAAATTCCATCCTTGTCCCTTAGTTTGGATTTTTGACACATGACTTAATCTAAGTCATTCATCTCCATCATCTCACTAATCATGCAACATGTGTCACATGGGTACATGTAGTAGGTAACTTTTGTCACATCACATGTCTCTCACAAGTCGTTTACGACACCTGACACCGTGCCTCAAAAAACATGAAATTCCGACTGTCTCGGAATTCGATGAAATTCGACGTGGTAGCTGTGATTTCTCGCGGAGACAATTCCAACCAAGTGAAGCCCGGCTTTCATCCAAGATCTAGAAAATTTCGGTTTTGACTCAAAATTTTCACTATTTTACCCTTTTTCATAAAATTCGAATTTTCCTAAGTTTACACAAAGTCACAAATAAGACAAAACAAAAGAAAAAACAAAGCCACAACCAAACTTTCTTCAATCATAATGTCCCGTATTTGTTACCGCTCGCACAACTGGGTGGTCCCACGACTGGTAAGCAAAGCTCCAGCAGTAAACTCTACAAGGGTTACTCCCCACCTAAGCACATGCATACACTTGGCCACAAGCACATCTGCAACATGCAAGTTCTGAGGCAGAAGAAATTCATATATGAATGGTATGTATCTGTCATTTTTCCCATAGTCCATGTCCCATGCAAACCATCTCTTTCATACATGCATATGTCAATGAAAACTCGTCATTGGTGCTTCAATTAATGACCATTTTTCCAAAACAAAAATCTTTTTGTTTTATAAAACAAAAACCTATTGGATATACCTCCAATGCGTTCATTATTTGATTTAATCAAATCCTCGTGTGTTTACATTCAGGTCATGGATTGCCCTCACCGTAAGACGTCGCGCGCCTTTCCAACGCTTTTTGGACTTTCACCGTTGGTTGCGTCTAAACCAATCCGGGTTTTTCACCCGAGGGGGTATCTATCCCTTCTTGTTATGCCTAACACATGTATTTTTCATGTTATGCAACCATAAGACTCATTTTGGGCGTTGTCCCATTACCGAGCTCACCACCCATTCATTAAGAATGATGAATGATCATAACCATGAACACACACCCACCCAACACAATGAGATGTCCCCGTGCATATACAATGCAAAATGCCAATGCATGTATCTCATGTTACATGTACAATGAACACTACATGGAACAATTTATAAATTGTACTTCATGCCAAGTAACATGGATAATTATATCGAAAACATATAATTTACATCCATTCATGCTAATATATATAACACACATATATCAACATATTTACAACACACAAAAAAAAAAAAAAAAAAAAATCCACACAAACTAGCCATTCCTGGCCATACTCGGCCTTAGAAATAATCTGGACTTAGTCTAGAAATTTCATTTTTGTTCCATTTTTATTTATTTATGTATTTTTGTCAACTTTCAAGATCTATTATTAACGACTATAATTCACCATATAATCCCCGAAACTCGCCCCAACCGGCTCCGAAAAATACCACAACAAATCCCTACATTTCAAATGGGCCTAAAACTAAACCACTGATACCGACCTTCAAACCCAAATTCCGATCGGCTTAAAAACAAATTCCAATGTCCAAAAATTCAATCCCGTGTTTGGGCTGAACCACACAACCATTTACGTCTCTTAAATAAAGAGAAACCAGTATAGGAGAAAAACCCTACCTCTGGAGCCGACCTAAAAACTCGGATTCGGCACCACCATAACTCTTCTCGTGGGATCTTGTTCCGCCCGACGCTGCTTCAATCGCCTGGGCTTGTCGGAGACGAGAAGGAAGTGTCATTCCCTTTTCTTTTTTTTCTCCCTCTCACCGGCCTCTTTTTCCTCTCACTCTCACGCACTCTCCCTTCTTTTTGTTTTTCCTTTTCCTTTCTCTTTCCTTTTCTTTCTCTTTTTCTTTTCTTTCCTCTTTCTTTTCTTTCTCCTTTTCTTTTCTCCTCCTCCTCCACCGAATTGGTTCTCTACCAATTTGGTCTTCCTCTTCTCCTAAGATATTTCTCTCCCTCTCATTATTGACTTGACACTTGGGCTAAGATAAGCCATGTGTTTTAATCACACAAATCAAGTGTCATGTGTCACATGGATGCATGAACTAAGTGTCATTTGCTACACCACATGGCTATCATTCCATTTGTCCATCTCCTAAGGTTCCATGTGGCATCCACATGGTCATGCCATGTGGCATCACTCTTGTGTCACCCAACACCCGGTGCCTCGACAAACGTGAAATTCCGATTGTCTCGCACTTGACTAAATTCCGACCGGTAATTAGATTTCGCGAGACCGATTCCAATCCAGGGTGAAGTTCATTTCGGGCCATCCAAGATCTAGAAAATTTCAGGTTTTCCACCTGCACTATTATGGCAATTACCGCTTTACCTTTTTCGTAAAATTGAATATTTCCCGTTTTTACACTGTCAGCATAGGTTGCACACAGCAGGAGAGATTATAAAAGTAATCTAGCAAATGAGATAAAAATATAAAAATAAAAATGAACTCAAAAATAAATAATTTGTTTTTTTTATCTATAATTTAATAACATTTTTAACTTTAAATCATATCAATTAGTTATTTTACTAAATGTACTTAATAACTTATTGGTCTTTGAGCAAAAAAAAAATATCCAATATTTTACATCTATTCATTTTATATATTATATTGTAGTATTATGCTCAAAATTCGATTCTGGTTCTCCTATATGCCCAACCCAGCACGCTTTTACCATTTGAGCCCGACATCAAGGGTAATATAGTCAATTTTTATATACGATAAAACAAGAACTAATTGGATTTAACCAAGTCATATAAGGTGAATTTGGTTTTTGTTGTAACCAATGTAATGACCTTTCTTAGCCCTCATCCTCTAGTAGATGAAGTTCATTTGAATTTAAAGTTCATTAATTTGAATTTATACTAGTTCTTGAATCTAATTTGTTTTTAAAATTTATTAAAACTAACTTGGATTTGGTGTTAGAGATTTATTGATTGTATTTAGAACTAATTTAACCATAACACAAAAACAATGAATTACTTTAATAAAATATTTATTATATGTAAATTTTAAAATGTCAATTTAATTAAAATTTTATTGGTTATGACACAAGAAAATCAAATATCATACCAATAAGATTAAATTTTCAAATTCTCATGTCGATTCAATATTTTTCTTCATTAAAAACTAGATGATATAATCCATTTTGGTTTGTTTGAGTTGATTTATTATTTTTTTCTTTTCACTTATACCTTGACACTTGAGCTTCAATAGGAGATACTTTGCTGCTGGGAGTAAAAGGCTTAGGCCCGATTGAAACCGAAGAATACTAGGAAAGAAACAAATACTAAAAAAAAATGATTTTTGGTTTCATAGAGAAAAAATATAAAAGAAAAATCAAATATAATCAAAATTCTAAAATTTTACATATATTTAAATTTCTTATTCCTATATAATGTAGATAAACAAATAAAATGGGTTTGAATAAACAAATAAACAAAATTAAATTTAACTTATTTTCTATTTTCCTCCAAATTTTCTCGCTTTTCACTTTTCTCTTGATTTTCCTTAATATTTCTTTTTCCTAGTACTTTCTGATTCCAAACAAAGCTTCAATGGTTTAAGGTAAAAATATAAATAGCTTGTTAAATGAAAGAAAATCGCTTTTATTTAGTTATGATTTTTAAATACCAATCTTATCCTTTATCTTTCTAAAAGCACTTCAATTAAACATTATTTCAAATAAGAAAGGAATAAGCATAATCTAGCGTAGGAGAAAATTTTTCCACTCATATCAATGATTGGATACTTTAAAATGAATCTCAACATTTGACTAAATTAAAAAGAAAATAAAAATAAAAATAATTCATAACTTTACACCTATCGCATTATGAACGAGGAAAGATGGAGAATATATATGATGCCAAACCTCTTACATTATCCAAAACAAAAGCACAATGAGGAAATGGAATTGACCAAATTAGGGTTTGGAAAATACAAAAGAAAACTTTAGTTGATTCCTCAAAACTTATATATACATATATTTCAAAGAGGAGATGGGTTTGGACTTTGATGATTCACACACATAGCTGTGAGGGAAAAAGATTAAAAAAGAAAGAAAAAGAACCTCTTACAAGTCGGGATGGGAAGCACAATCCAGAGTGTGAATATATGTTTTGGGGGTGAATATATATATATATATATATATATATATATATATATATATATATATATATATATATATATTGTGGGAGGCAATGGAGTGACAATCATACTCATAAAGACAAGTTAGGATAAACCCATTTGAATATGACTCGATTTCCACCATTGCCTGGGTGATCATACCCCACAATTTGGAAGTCAATGCCTTTATTCTAAATGGGAGTTTTATATGTTTTTTTTTTCTATTATGTATTTTGTATGTTTTTTTTTTTGTAATAATCATGGATGATCTTATCAACTTAAAGTTAACTATAGGGTAAATGAAACTATTGATGACCAGGAAGTAAACCCAAGAGTGTAATTCAATTGAACTATACATTCGATTATGTTTGAAAACTTCAGACGCTCAAGTTTAAAATCTCTTCAAAAAATGTTTAATATTATTATTGTATTGTATGGTTGAATTCCTATGTTTAAATCTATATTATTAAAATATAATTTTGTTGAGAATAAAATAATTTTGATATTTTAAGATTTTAATTATCATAATGTAGCGCTGACACCGACCTTAAATGCTAAATGAGATGAAGTAATGCAAGGGAATGGAAGTAAAAATAATATCGAATGTTATATTTTCAAGAAATAAATAAATTATTTTAATTTTCAAAATGCGAATAAGACTACATGATTGATATCCACATCGTTTTGACCCCATGAAGGATTTTGTATTTCCAAAAGTTAGGTTTGAGTTTTTTGTTGCAATCTTTTTTGTTTTAGTTGATTTTCCTAAGGAGGGTTGATTTAGTTTTCGTCGTTGTCTTGCAGACGGTGTTTTCAGGTCATCTTAAAGACGGGCGATTTTGTTTTCGCCGCCTCGTTGCAACAAAGCTTCTAGTGTGTGGTGATTAATCGATTAAAGCATTTTCGATCAGACATAAACATCAATTTAAATCAGGGTCTTTAATGCTGCAAAACTGAAATCTTATGAATTTTAGTTATCTTAGAATTTTCAAATGTATACGCTTTGTGTCGAATCATTATATTAGTGATATTAACTGATGTTATATATCCTTTAACGTTTTTTAACGAATTTGATTTTATATGTCAATTTGACAGATATTTAGCCAATCAATGAAATTTCTATTTAAAAAAAAAAAAAAGAACTCTACATGATCGAACTTTTCAAAATTACTTTTATGAAGAAGATTTTTTTTAAAAAAAATAAAAATCTGATATTAAGAAAACACTTATAATGTTTGTGAAGGACTTCTAGGGAATTTTCTTTAAAATATTTTTTTGAAACCCCACAAAATCCGAATTTTCGAAAAAGGATAAAACGGCATTTCATGAAAACCGAAAATTTTTTCGCTCTCTAAGATTTACTAAATCTGACCGTAGGTTTCGGGCTTGAGCAAAAGGCAAGTCGGTCCACGTATCGAGAGCTACGCGGCATTCAAAATTTTGGAAGCCACAAACTCCACGGTAGAATTTTCCATCAGAGCATTTCTAGCTTAAAGGCCAACTAATGCCTTAGGGTTTTCTTAGAGGCCATGAGAGGTCATGAATTTCAATCCCAAAATTTTTGGATTGAGTGTAGGAATTTTTAGGAATTTTCAGGGACTAAGCTCGAATAGTCCTGGTCAATTTTGAGACTAGTTTACGCTCTCGTCAATTTTCGAGACTATTTTCTATTAACCGAACAAGATTTTCAAACTGCTTTCTCAGCAATTCCTAAGCCGTAGAGGTTTACTTTTGATACTCCTAGACTAGTGTCTGGGGTTTTGTGGTATGTTTCGCACAATAATTCCTATGGATTTAATCAGTGAAAATTTTTCACGAGGTGCCCTGTATTATATGCAATGTGTGTTATTGCTTGATCGAATAATATGCAATGTGAAGAATAACATGTTAATGTATGCTATTGATGTATTAACATGGGTTATATATGGATATAAATTATATGTAAAAATTATAATTGTCCATGGTGTATTAATGTTTCATGTAGCACTCATATACACATGTAACATGAAGGAAAATGCATTGCCATCATGCATTTCATATGCACGGTCACATCGCATCGAGTCGGGTGTGGGTGCATGGTGTATCGGTGCATTCACCTGTTGGTGAATGGGTCCCGAAGCCTCGGAAAATGGACAAAGTCCAAGGTTGAGACTCACGTATGTGTAAATCGGGAACAAATGATAAATTACATGTTTTGGGCGGAGCAAGTCAGGTAGATCCTGTGGTGAAAGACCCAAAATGTCATTCACTCTGCCTGGCCATGAATCCCAACGATGTAAGTTCGCGAAAATGCTGGGAAAGGTGTGCGGCCCCGCGATGAAACCCGAAAAACTGCGGGCCCAATAAAAGAAAAAAAGAAAAATCATGAAATGATAAATTAAAATCGAGGACGGTCTAATGGTTTGCAAGCCACGTTAAATACCAATGGGTTGGTTTCACACTTGGCACCAGTGGGGAGCGCCTGCTAGACTCAGTTGTGAGCATGAGGGTCGATTCATGTATGACACTTAACATTTATATAATATATAAATTGTATGAAATGTGATCGATGTTTTCATGCAAGCTATCAGACAGGCATTTGTGTGGGAGGCAACTTTTGTAGGAAAATTTTCTACTATGCATTGTTCACCCCGTCGTGGGACTTGTAAAACCCGAGAAAATTTCATTTTTTTCTCGAACGGTAAACGTAATTTTGTCGAAATAGTACTAAACCTGAAAATTTTCTAGATATCGACGAGGAAACCGACTTCACCGCTGGAATCGCCTCACAGTAAATCTAGGCTACCACGCCACAACTCTACCACTCAGACGCTCTAATTTCACGCCGAGGCTAGGATGCCTGATGACACATGGCATGATTGGTGGATGCCATATGGCACCCTAAGAAAGTGACACTTGGTAAAGCCATGGCCACTGGGACAAAGGGGACGTGATGATGTCACAAAGAAATAATTTAAACAGAAATTAAGGGAGAAAAAACAAATACACAATGGTAGACGGTGGCAATGAGGAGGAAACTTCCTCCTGACCCATACTACAATGTTGTCTGTGAGAGAAATATAATAAAAGCAGGAGAAAAAGAAATGATGTGAACAGATGAGAAAAGAAAAAGAAAGAAAAGCAAAAGAAAGGAAAGAACAAAAGAAAAGGAAAATGTCTGTGAGAAAACAAAGGAAAGGAAAGGAAAAGGTATAAAAGGGAAAGAGGATTTCCCGCTTTTAAATCTACCAAACTCGATAAATCCGAGCACTGTGGTTGGTGCACGCAGCGCCACCACGCGCCGCGATACCAAAACTGAGCTTCAAATAAATCACACAGAAGTGGTTTTCTACTCGTGGGTCTCACTATGATCAGAATGGTCATGTGGGTTGCACCACCACGTGGATCAGTTTTTCGGGCCATGAGGTCGCTTTTTACGCCCGACCGTTTTCAAGGCCTGTGATTCCGCCATTTTAACGGATCGCGGAAAATGTATGTCGACTTTGGTCAGTCGGCTGGATCGTATGACTTTCGGGTTTGAGGTTGGTTTTGATTCTGGTCACGTCCAAAACTAGTAAAATTGATAAAATTGGTATATATATATATATATATATATATATATATATATATATATATATATATATATATATATATTCTGTAAGTAGTTAGGGGCTGCCTATAGATTATAGTGACAAGTCCAACGCTTCTGATCGTATGGATTTTATAGTGAACTGTTTTCATGACAGTTTTCGGGTCGAGTTTGTGGCTAAATTTTTTAGTCGTTAAAACAGATACTAAAATTTATGGACTAAGTCTAGATTTTTTTTAAGGCCAAGTATGGCCAGAATTATGGTCGGGAATGGCTATTTTATGTGAAGTGTTTTTGTGTGTTATTGCTGGCAATTTAATAACATGTCGTATATGTAAGATGTTAATATATGTGTATTTAAATGTATTAACATAATGGATGTGAATTATATATGTTTACATGGTACTTGGCATGAAGTACGATTGAGTAGAATGTTCCATGTAGTGTGCATCATACATGTGACATGAGAACATGCAAAGGCATTAAGATTTGATATGCGCAGTGGACATCATTATGTCAAAAATGGTGGTCATCACTGGACATGATGAATGGGTAGTGAGCTCGTACTGACGACGCCTCCAATAAATGTCTCACCGCTTAAAACATAAAAAAGAAATATAAATAATGTGTCATGAGGCAAGAAGGGAACCGTTAACCCCCTCATGTGAAAAGCCTGGAACATGGGTGTAAGTGACCCGCAGTGTGATCCAAAAAGTTATGTTGCCCAAAGAAGACACTAATATGTTTAATGTTATTGTGATTCTGTTGTGTGATAGATGCCAGGATTGACTCCAAGATTGGTCACTTCATCGAAATCGTGATTGCAACGGAGATGCAAGGGCTCAACACATGGGTTTCACATTATAATACTGATTTGCCACACTTGACATATGCATGTGAGGGAAACAAGGAGTGGGATCGGATATGGGATGACATTTCATGCATGACATATAACATTCATGTAGACATTGACTTGATGTGAGTTTGTTTACTCATCATTTGTGGCGGCACTTAGACGGGAGTGCCCCTGTGGTTTCATTCTACCGGGCTGGCTCACCCTGGCCGCGGACCCCTTTCGTATAGGTCCTCGTGTGCCTCGACCCACATATGGGACAAATATGTGGGATGAGAACCGGACGAGCTTTTTGTTTTGTTTTGTTTTGTCATGTATTATATTCGAAAGCGTAACATGTATACCTTTGTTGTATAAATGGATCAAGTTATTAAATAGTCTATCATATATTTTTATATATTTGGGAATTAAATATGCAGGAATGGGTCTCAATATATGAGACAAATGAGCGTGATATTGGGACACCCGATATCCACAGGCTGCAGAAGTCGATCAAGTCATTACCGACCCCGATCAGGACGCCCTCTCCCGAGGTGTCCGCTGACCACCCGTCAACTTACGGAAAATCTATACGTCTCGCATCATGAGACACACACATGAGTAAAAATGGCCACATTAGCCTACACGCCATACTCTCCAAAATACATCCAATAGATTATATTACATGGTTCAAGAGTTGATTACACTCTTAATACAAACATATCTAATACATGTTTTACAAAAAGATAACAAAGCCACAATCCGGCTTTCTTCCTCAAACGCCTAATAAGTGCCGCCTTCCGATCACTCCTCAGACCGAAATATTTTCGACAAAGGAAAGAACGCCTAAGAGGCTGAATTTTCCTACATGGGTTACTCCTCACCTAAGTGCACATGCAATGATTCAATGTAAACACACACTCAAGAAAATACGTGATCCTATTTGAATGTCTACATGCCCAATCCCATGTCTCGAGTCCTCACCGACTCCCTCACACTTGCCTAAGCCATGTATGAGAAAACACCGTTTTCAAAACAAAATATTTTTGTTTTCGAAAACACAATACCAAGTTTCGGTAAAAATATTGGACTACCCTCCGAGTCGAATTGCTGGATATTTCTCCGAAATAGTCATGGTCCTCATCCCGTGATTCATGATAACTTCAAGGCAATTCTCTAAAAATCTTCCTCGAAATTCCTTTCACAAACATTTTCGTTTTTCTTTCAATTTCATGTCATGCACTCACTCCTAATATCCTAGGGTGCCCAATGCATATGGAATGCATTATGCCATTTCCAAACCATTCATGCTAATATATTTACATGCATATATCAACATAAATTAAATCACCACATCATGTTAACACATCAAATTCCATGCATATTAACATATTAAATTCCACACAATTCAAGCCATTCATCTTAGCAATGTTTTATGCAAATAACACATGGACGTTTTGGTCCAATCAATGCAAACCGGGATTGTTTTTAACAATCCCAAATCGAGCAAGGCTATCCGTGCGCCCCACTCACTACACGGCTCCACTTTGTAACCAAATCCATGGCCATTCCTACTTCATACACACCAAAAACATAATTTATAGCATAAATTATCACACAAACATCAAAAATAGTCCTTACACTGGTCCAAACGTTCAAAACATTCCAACAACATCCCAATTTTGGGACGCATCAAACGATCATCGCGGTTTCCTCAAGGCAACCTGCCATTAACACAACACTTAAACAAGGGGTAAATCAAGTAGGATAAAACCCCTACTCCTTCCGGTTTAAACTCCCAAAAATCTGCACTCCACGCTGTAGCCCTCGCTGCGGGGAGCAATCTTTGCTTGTCTCGCCTCGAAACCGATGGTCCGACAGTTTAGAATTCTAGAGAGTAGCGTAGAGTTTCTTCTCTAAAAATCCCACCCTTTCGCTTCTTCCTTTCTCTCTATTTTGCTTCCTAAAACTACTGGGAGAGTTTCGGTCAAGATCGGGACAAGTAAGACTTGTCCTCTCATGCCACACGTTAAACTCTATGGCCCACGGGATTACACCATATCCCTTATCCATCTACTTTGAGATTTTCACCCAACGGTACGATGTCATGCGCCTCCATGTGAGCCCCACTCGAACTCCAATGTTTGACTTGCTCATGCATTTACACGTACGCCTCTAAGCCACTCACTAAGGACAAGTGTCTCGCAAGACTACCGTCGTCGAAAACGCTGGAATTCAACCGTCTTTAATTCGACAAAATTCATGTGGTAGCTGGATTTTGGCGAGACCATTCCAACTAAGTGAAGCACGCTTTTTGTCATCCGAGATCTAGAAAAATTCTCGATTTTCACCGAAATTACCATTTTCGTCTCTTTCTCGTAAAAATTGGAATTTTCGTTCCATACTGATAAGGGTGTCACAGACCCCTTTCAGTACAGAGGTAATATGAGATCGACGCTCTCGACGAGGCCGTGATTACCTAAGGAGGCCGATGTGCGGCCTTTTATATTACTTTTGTAAAAGTATTTGTATAAAAGATTTGTAATTGTTCCTCGGGACTATCAGATAAATAGTCCTGTGATAATTATGGTATGCTGGGCCACGACGACTCTCTTTCCAATAGAATTAAGTGTTTTACTTTCATAGTTTAGATTTAAATGTTAATGAATGGATTCCGATAAATGGGACACAACAGTGTAGTATCTGGTCACCCGAAATCCACATGAATTTCGCAAGTTGACGGGTTGTCAACTGGACCCCCGGAATTGGGGTGTCACAATTTTTAGAGAAAAAAAAATCATTAATGATGATGCTTTTTCAACCGAACCGAAATAAGCTTCGCGGGGTCGTCATTGACCCGCCGCTTGCGGCGTGGATGCAGCGTCCGATCGTCCCGCTGAAATATGACCGCCGCAATACCATCTTCAAACCCGGTCGTAGCACTCCTATGCAAAAACAAGGAAGAAAGGGGGTCGGCGAGGGCTGTGCCCGTGGCCGCTCCGATGCTTAAGCTTCGGCTGAGAGAAAGAGAAAACCGCTGGGACGGCGTAGTATCTGCCTAAGAGTGTGTACCTTCACGATGGGGTATCATATTTATAAGTAGATGCTCAACCGCTTGGATTGCGATTAGACTCGCTCCTACTGGTTGGGATTTCTTGTTACCCATATCTGATTTGGTAATGGATTTAGAAAGAACGCTTTATCTCGGATGTAATCTTCCTTCCTTATCGCGCATCCAATCGGCGATGATCTTTATTATTTTCCATCTCCTTATTGATAAGATTTGATTGACTGGTGAGGGATGACGTCATAAGGGTTATTCATTTTCTCCGTGACGCAAGAACCAACTGACTTGCTCGGTATGGACCTTCTAATTTGTCAAAGATCGTGACGCCCACGCCGTGCCTCGCTGGCTGGTACCGAGGGGCCAGGCATCAGATCGATGCCGCTTCTTCGGGCTCGACGAAAGGGCCTTTTGAATCCTATTTTTCAACCCTATCGGCCGGTTGCCCCAGCCCTTGTGTAATAAATTATGGTAAGAGGCGAGGCGTATCGTTTCTTGCATCGGGTGCAGTTTCCACGTGTCTGCCTGAGGCTGAGTTAGTTGAGGCTTGGTCGCCGTCATATGTCTTATGTTAATGATGACTCTTCGGTTTTTGCGCTTATTTTCATATTTCCCTCAGTTCCCCTTAGTTTCTTTCAGTTTCTTTTGTAGACTCCCTCGGAAATGTGTGCTTTTCACAGTCTGCATCCTCTTTTTATTTTAGTGATCTTGTTTTCTCCGGCACCCCGTGCGCCTCTTTTGTGTAGGGTCTTGTTACGGCGTTTTCTGGGTGACTTCTTCGCGTCTTATTCACGGAGTCCTTTGCGTCTCGTCTCTTTGTGTTCTTTTCGATTGGTGGCCAGTAGGGTTCCGGTTAATACGGATTTCGTTTTCATTGTTCGCTTTCATCATGGGTCCGAGTCGTTCTTCTTCTTTGCGTATTGGCGATGACTCTTCCAGCTATTCTTGGGTTACGGGCCCAGTTAGGGGCTCCGGCCGTTCGGCCGCGGTCGAACCTCGAGACGCTCCTGGGGCGCCTCCTCTTCCTTTGAATAGGGATAAAGGGAAAATAAACCTAATTAAATATCCTGGGGGGTCATATTACCTCAAATCTGTCGTTCAACATGCTGTGAATGTGGGACCTAGCAAGGTCGGTCCTTCGTATGGGGCTACCTTTGCTGACGTTATCGACCTCCCACGGCGTCAGAGTATGGACTCACGGCGTCTGGCACATGCTAGCCTCGTTGCACAGAATGGTATGTTTCTTTGAGGTTGCTTTTGAAAATGGTCTTCGTTTTCCTCTGCATCCCTTTATGAAAGAGGTTCTGCAGCATTTCAACGTTTGTCCTTCCCGGCTAGCTCCCAACGGTTGGTTTAGTGGGCTATTGGCCTTTTGAGACGGGGTTCGGTGTCCCTAGTGTGGCTCTGCTCCTCTATCTTTTCAGTCAGAAGGAGACCATCGAGGGCTTCCTTTACTTCTCCAGACGTTCCGGAGCCCCTCTGGTGATCTCTGATCTTCCTTCTTCTCATAGGTCATGGAAGGGACGCTATTTCTTTAGTCGGCCGGTTTCAAGCCCCGGGTAAATCACCGATAAGGGCGACACTACGGAGTGTTCGACGGCTTGGGCGCCCGATAATCTTCATAGTATTTACCCCATTTTTCGGCATAGCTTGTCTAAAGGTGGCCCGAATGTTTACGATTTTATATTATCTTCATATTTCAGTGCTGATCTGGCCTTAGCGGCAGAAGATAATGTCATAGCTCTGGCGTTGGCAAAGTGTCTGCTGCGTCGCTACAGCGGAGTTGATAAAGTCGGACATTCTGGCCCGTCGTGGTATACACGTTCATCTACGCCGAGGCTTTAGCCTCCTTGCTCCCTGAGGTCTCTTTCCATTGAACTGCTAGCGCCGCTCTGCCCCGGGGAGAGATTTTGGTTCATTTGGGGGCGATGTCTCGGAAGCCTCGGAGTGCGAAAAGGAAAAAATCAAGTTAGGCGTGGGGCTAGGCCGGTTCAGGCCCGGAGGTTCGAAGTTGGGCGTCTCAGGCTTCTACCTCTTCAGGGAACCGGGCGGGCGTCGTGGCCTTTGGCCGGAAGCTCCGGTGGTCTTGGGCTGCCTCCTTCCTAAGCTGTCGTAGAGGTGGGGTTATGGCGAGCCCGAGCTACTCGCGAAATTTGCTCGCGTTCGACTCGTTAGAAGCTCGCTCGAACTCGTTTATTAAGTTCACGCAATTAGAGGCAGAACATCGGCCCACGAGGCTCGTAAGTTAAATGAGCCAAGCCCGAGCACCCTCAAACTCGGCTCGTTAGCTCGTAAACAGGCTCGTGAATAGGCTCGTGAGAAAACTTGTTAACCAGGCTCGTGAACAGGCTCATGAACCAGGCTCGTGAACAGGCTCGTGAACCAAGCTCGTGAACAGGCTCGTGAACATGGAGAAGGCTTGATGCACAACAAATTTTTCCTATAAATGAACATGATGAATATTTTAACTCTTGAACTTCAATCAAGTTAATTGAACTTTTATTGTCTTATCTTTCTAATTTAGTTGTATGTTGGTAGTTTAGATAAACATTTTCTTTAATTCGAACATCATTTTGAGGCTGCGTAAGTTAAGCGGCTAGAGGCAGATACCCTCAGGCATGGCTGTGGCTCCCTTAAATATTTCATTGAGCAGGCGCCATTGAATAGACTCGTAAGCAAGCACGTTAACCAGGCTCGTGAACAAGCTCGTTAACTAGGCTCGTGAACAAGCTCGTTAACTAGGCTCGTGAACAAGCTCGTTAACCAGGCTCGTAAGCGGGCTGATGAACCCCGAAGCTCGTATGACATTAAGTTAAACAAGCAGAGCAGGAGCACCCTCAGGCTTCGGCTCGTCGGCTCGTGCGCGGTAGCTCGTGAGCAATTTCAGGCCTACTCAGCTAAAGCCAGACGGCCCAAGGCACACAATACTCGGCTCGACTCGGCTCGGTTACACCCCTACGTAGAGGCAAAAAGTCTCTTGGGTGCGGCCGTCGAGCAGCCATTGGCGGCTATGCCTATAACCGTCTGGAATCCGCCCTCGGATGCGGAGTCACCTCCCCCTCCCGAGGCGACATAGGCTGAAGAAAGAAGCCCAGAAACCAAGTTGAGAACATGGACTCTTTGCTCTCCCCAATGCGGGCTGCGGCGGGTGCGTCTCATCCATCCTAGGATCGACCTTGGGAGGTCGGAAAGCGCTTGCTTCATTGACGAGGCTCGTTTATCCTCTCAGAGGTTGCATCGGTAAGTTTCCGATCGTGCTTGCTCCTATGCTGATTCCGAGTTGAGCATTAACTTCATGTTTGATATTATGCGTAGCCACTCATTTAGCGGGTCCGTCGAAAAGGCCAAATTAAACAAAGTACGTGAGAATTGCCCGTATTTATAAGGCGAGGGCGCCGTCTTCACGCCCGAGCGAACCGAGTCGCAGCGAGCGCAGGATACGAAACGGGGCTAGCCGGAGCGACTTAAATCCGATCTAAAACATACCACGCCGCCTCGCCGGGCGTAAAGTAGAGAATAAGGAGGTCCGGGCAGCCCCAGGCCGCGACCGGGCGCGAGCCCGGAGGCCGGGATGCGCCCAGCCGCGGCGAAATGATTTGATTGAGACCCGAGACGAGCCAAAGTCCGCCGCTGTGAGCCCAAATAGTTAGAGGGGCTCATCACATCCCGTGGCGAGTCAGCGGATCTCTGGCCGAGCTACGCTGGCCAATGGCAGGACTAACGATAAGGAAACACAACTCGAAGCGGCCCGTCGTGAAGCTTCCGAGGTCAAGATGCTGCTAGAGACTGCTCGTCGTGAGTCCTCCGAAACCGCAAACTTGGCGGAACGGCTGAATGAGGAGTGTCGCGGATTGCACGCAGATCTTCATCAATGGGTTAGTTTGGTTGCTCAGAGAGATGAGGTTATTAGACAACTGAGGGACCGCCGGCGGCTCGGGCCCCAGGTGGCCTCAAGCCAATGCAGTAAAGTCGCTCGCGCGCATTCAGATCTGGACTTCAACTCGACCTCCTGCCGACGGTTATGCGTGAGGACCACTTCTACGAACCATTCCTCAAGATCCCAGTACTTCCGGGTCGAGGCCCATTCCCCATCCTCGCTCGGTCCGCTCCCTCCCCGCCGAGATGCCCCGAACTCCCGCGCCTCATCTCCGTTCGCTTGATGATTTTTTTTTTTTTTTATCCACCGTTGTCGCCCGGGGCCCGAGACTTGGTAGCCCCTCCTTCTAATAAATACTCATTTTTTTAAAAGATTTGCGTTCTCACTGGGATATTTTTACTTTTCTCCTTGAACTATATAGCTCGAATTGTGGGTCTGAGCAATCAGGCTCGTCAAACTGAGTCATTGAGGCCTCGTTTGCTATTTTGCTCGGGCTGGCCCGGTTCCTAGGTTGTACGGTCGGTGTAGATGGAGCTCGTCAAATTGAGCCTCTAGCCTTCGTCGGCTGTCTGGCATGAGTTGACCTGGTTCCTTAGGCTGCACGTCCTGTTTGTGGCTGAGGTCGTCAATGCGAGTTGCTGACTTCCATCGGCTAACTTGTGTGAGTCGAACTGATTTCCTAGGTTGCGCGACCTGCTTTCGGCTGAGGTCGTCAATGCGAGTAGGTGGGTAGAGCTCGTCGATGCGAATGGCCGGCGTGGCTCGTAGACGTGTGAACCCGAGGGGAAGAGCTCACGAGTGAATCGAGTGTAGCCTGGTCTGCCAAGTAAAACCACGGGAAGAGCTCATTAATGAGGAGATTTGAGTGTAGCTCGCCCAAGCAAATCACGGGAAGAGCTCACATTGTGGACATTGAGCAGGAGCTCGCCCAAGTAAACCGATGGGAAGAGCCTGGCTTTCAATGTGAATAGCTGGAGTAGAGCCTGGCCCAAGCAAACTCGATGGGAAGAGCTCGCAACGCGGGAATAGGTCGCGTGAGCTCGTCTACGTGAACTCGCTAGAAGAGCTCGCTGGGCAGGAATCAACTAATCCGACTGCAGGCCGTGGCCTCGTGGCCGTGGCGGATCACCTCGCCAAATTGAGCGCCGTGGCTCCGGCGCTGTGGCCTTGCGGCGATGTAGCCCGAGTCGATCCGACCGCTTAGGCGCCGCGGGCTCCGCGGCCGAGCGGATCACCTCGGCCAACCGAAAGCAACCGCGGGCTCCGGCGCCGCGGCCTGGGTGGCGATGTAGCCCGAGTTGATCCGACTACAGTGCACGCGCCCCTCGCGCCGAGTGGATCACCTCACAAACTGAGCAAGATGGCTCGGGCGCCCGTGGCCTCGTGGCGATGTGTACCGAGCTGGATCCGACCTCGCCAGCAAATGCGGGCCTCGTGGCCGAGCGGATCACCTCGCCAAATCGACCGCGGTGGCCCGGCGCCGCGGGCCTTGGTGGCGATGTAGCCCGCGATTCGACTCATTTAGGCAATGCGGCCTCGTGATCGGCGGATCACCCGCCAACCGAAAGCAAATGGGCTACGCGCCGTGGCCTCGTGGCGATGTGGGCCTCGAGCCGATCCGACTCGCGAGGTGGGCCGCGGGCCCAGGCTGAGTGGATCACCTCACAAATCGGAAACAAGGTGGCTCGGCGCCGCGGGTCTTGGTGGCGATGTAGCCCGAGCTGATCCGACTCGGCCAGTGCGCCGCGGGCCTCGTGCTAAGCGGATCACCTTGTCAACCGAGCTGCGTGGCCCGCGCCGGTGGCCTCGTGGCGATGTAGCTTGAGCCGGGTCTAACTCTCGGTGCGCCGCGTGGGTCGCGGGCAGCAGTAGATGAGGTCACACGGTGGCGTTCCAGCCGAGTGGCGATGTAGCCGAGTGGCAATGTAGCCTGAGCCGGCCTAACTCGAGGCGCCGTGGGCCTCGTGGCAGAGAGTAGATGAGCTCGTCAACGGTGGCGTTCCAACCGAGTGGCAATGTAGCCGAGCAATGTACCGGTCGGGTCTTAACTCCCTGGTGCGCCGTGGCCTGTAGAGTAGGATGAGCTCACAATGGTGGCGTTCCAAATGAGTGAGATGTAGCCGAGCCGGCAATGTAGCCGAGCCGGCAACTCCCCTTTATGCGCCGTGGCCTATGCAAGAGTAGACGAGCTCGCCAATGGTGAGTCGCTGCTCTCGCTGCACGCCCCGCTTAAGTTGGATCACGCTGCGCGCCATTCGACTTCGATTTCCTGGAAAGGCGCGAACGCCTTTACCGCCGATTGATGGAGAATTTGGAACGCTCGTGACTCGAGTGCTTCTGCCTTCTTATAAATGGTAGCTCATGGCAATGAGTTTACGCTTTGAATACTTCGCTTTCGCGGGTACGTAATCGAGTCTATGTGAGATGGAGTATTGAAGTCTGATCGTCTTCACTAGGCATCCACATGGAGATTCTAGAGTGGTCCTGTTGGCTTTCTTCTTGTGGGAGTTGTGTTTTTCCCTAGTCTCCCCTTTATGGGAGTCATGTTATTCCCTAGCTTCGTGCTGTAGGAATGCGCCCTAAAGGGTGGTATCTCTTGCGCCGTCTCTGCTTTTTATTCTTCTTGCTCCTCCTTTTTTTTTTTTTTTTTTTTTCGTGGGAACTGCTTGTACTGAATGCTTTCAAGATGTAATCGATGACACCAATGATTGTAATCAATGTAAATTAAATTGAAATAAAGCAGGTTTTCCTTTTATGCTGCCTATGAACCTTCTTATTATGCTTTTTTCCTCGATTTTCATATATTTGACTCCGTATGAGATGTCCGACAACATAATCAACAACACTAACTCGCCATCTAATAATTAACAAGGCTATATTACAAACCGACACTTATCGGTAAAAACGCTATGCTCCGCATTCCATGCGGTGTCGCAAGATTTTTCCTCTTCGCTTTGAGTTCATAATTGTCTGTCCGACGAATTTCTGATATGATGTGCGACCTTCCCGCTAGCCTAGTTTTCCATACCGGATTCTTTCTCGTCGGCAGGAGCTTCTTTAAGACTAAGTCGCCCAACATGTAGCTCCTGGGCTTGACTTTTTTTATTATAGTACCTTTGTCAAGCTTCTCCTTTGATACCCTCCGTACGCCTTGAACCCGCCGCGCTTTCTTCATCTAGGAGTTTTAAGTTTAGACGAAGGGCCCCGCCAATATACTCCTCCCGATGCTAACTCGATCCCGGGAGACTTTATCTCGACCTCCACAGGCTATCGCTCTCGTTAAAGGCTGTGGCAAACAGGGTTTCCGAAAGGTCGACTGTGGTTGGCCCGTAGCTCCATAAGACTGGTGGAGGTACTCTACCCAATTTCTTAAGGTCTTCCAACTCGGGTCTTCAAGGCGCCTTTAAGGGTTCCGATACTGACTTCGTACTCGCCCATTTGATCATGCAAAGTGTCAGGATTTGTAATAATTTTTAATTCCGAGCTCGGCACAAAAATCGACCCTAGCGTTGCTCTAACTTTTTTTCCTCATTGGTCTGATACTGTGGCCTCTGGGATGCCAAACCCACATATGATGGCTCGCCACACGAAACTGCGATCTTCCGCTCTCAGAATTGTGGCTAAAGGCCCCGCTTCGCCCACTCCTGGGGCGAAGTAATCCACGCGACGACATGGCTCCAGACCGACCTTACCAATGGGCATGGGTCCCACATGTCCAAACCCCATTGTTGGAAAGGCCGTGACTCGTGATCGATGTTAAGGGCCTGATGGGAGGCATGAGATTCGCGTGCTCCCGGCGTAGACACGCATTTCGACTAGGCCTGCTGCATCCCCGAGTATGGTCAGGCTAGTGTGATCCCCCGCTTTAAGACTTTTCCCGCTAATGCCCGAGCTCCGATATGATCTCCTGCCGTGATACCCGTAAAATCTCCCTCTCAAGACGACTTGCGTCCTCTCTAGCGATGCATTTAAGGAAGGGTGGAAAATCCTCACTATAGAGGCTTCCTTTATGATTGAGCTTAACCGAGCCGACCGTCCTTATTTCGTCGCTTCTTCGGCCGTCTGCAGGCTCGCTCATTATATAATTCCAAATGGGGTCCATCCAAATTTCTAAGACGTGGACTCCCACGGGGCGACCACCATGCTATAAGGATCGATGGAGGGTTCCGCCAAGTATTCAATAAAAGGCCGACCGAGGTCTTCCTTCGTGAGGTCGTGGCTAATCCTTGCTACATGTCAAGCCTGAATTTCATTCCGGGGACATGTTTGACCTAACCAACACAAATTTCTTTAATAAATCACGGACCTTTGGAGGTATAAGATCATCCTTTCACTTTGGCCTCAGAGGTGTCTTCTATTCGTCTCGACCACCCGCCGGGAGTCACCGTAGACCTCTAGCCGACGAATTCTAATGAATGGGGCGAGGTTGAGGCCTCGCTGCGACGGCCCCCATACTCCTACTCGTTGTTAGATGTATGGAATCCAAATATGAGTGCATACTCAACATTCATTCCTTCCGGGAGGTTAGGATAAGACCCGCCTCCACTCCCTCACAGATTCGAGGCTCCATCTACGTAGAGTTTCCAAGTGAGAGATCATCACCATTGGGCATCCCTGCAGGTTCCTACCGATGTAAATTCAAGATGAGCAAGCTCAGCCAGACTCGCCTTTTATTGCGGTTTTGACTCACAGATTCGAGACAACTCAGCCACTCTATGGCCCACTTCATCGCACCTGAGGTCTCCTGGCTTATAATAATTTGCTTCCATCAGTACTGTGGGATTTCATAGTAATGAGCTTGGAAATGATGCATGAGCTTCCAGCCTGTGGTCACCGCAGCCGACATTCTTCCATTCTTGCACCTCTCCTCCGCTCCTCCAGAGCTCTACCGCAAAGAATAAACCTGATGCTGAACTCGCTTCCTTTATCTCTCGACTTATGACAACACTGGCTGAAAAGTCCGATACGCCCGCCCAAGTATAGAGTGAGGAGCCCTTCCGACGTAGTTTACTAGAATAGGAGGGGAACTCAAGCATGTCTTCACGCCGGTAGAATGCTTCTTCACACTTTGAGTCCCATTGAAAGGATTTCTTCGTGTTTGGAAGAAAGGCCGGCATTTATCACTGGGCCTCGGATACCAAATCGACTCTAAAGTCACATCTCCCGCGGCCGACCTCCTTTATTCCCCGATGGTGATGGCACACCAGCACCGCCTTATTTTGTCCTGGTTTGCCTCTAATTCCCAGGTTGACTATGAAACCCGTGAATTTTCCTACCGACACGCCGAAGGCACATCTGCAACGGGTTCGGGGCTTCATATCAGAATTCCTTAGATCCTGGAACGCCCCGAGAGACGAGCCGATGTGAGATCGACCGGTGGTGGATTTTACCAAGATGTCGCCTACGATACTCCATAGTTGCGCCCATCGCTTCTCGAACATCCGGCTTACTAATCTCCTGTAGGTCAAGCCCCGCTGCTTCGAGTCCAAATCCAGATTACCCAATAACAATAGTTCCATGGGCCGTGGATCGAACGAGGTCTTTTCTGGTCACCTGGGGTCCATAGCCGATCTGGTTGTAACCTAAAATGCATCCATAAAATCGAAGTTCATGGCCCGCAGTGGCGTCCACGATGAGGTCACTCTATAAAATAAGCCGTCCTTCCATGCTTTATTTATGTCGGCTGAAGTTTGATACGTAGCCGCCACTTGCCATTTGCTTTTTGACGAAAAATAGCCAACCACTTCTGGGATATTCTACCTCTCCGATCGTCTTCCGCTGGAGGAGCTTGCCGATCTCCTCGCTGATGGCTACTTTCCTCGTGCGGCTCCCCGCTGGCCGACCTAGCTTGAAGGATGGTCAGCGCCAATCTATGAGTGATTACTGTAGGGTCGATTCTCCCATGTCCGCCTCGTTTTCTCCATAAAACGCTCTATTCTGTCTTAAAATCGTTAGGAGGTTTTGAGGTCTTCCGCCGCTGTCAATAGGCGATGTTCCCGTCGCCACCCAAATGGAGCACGGCCGCCTAGTTCCTTCGGCGACGGCCACGCGAAGACTCGCCGCAGTATGTCAAGCTCGTCTTACATTCCATTGGCTGACCGCTTCTTTGTTTCATGGAGGTCGCTAGCATTCCCCGCCACCCACGATCTCCTGACCATCACTACTCCATGTATGGTCGGGAATTTGATTACTGCGTGATACGCCAGGGATGGCTTTTATCAGACTGAGAGAGGGTCCGCCTAGCAACATGTTATGTCGACTGGCGTCAACGATAAGGAACCTTGTCATTGCCGTCGGCCGGCAAGTAGGCTCCGCCTGCAGGAGCACTACCACTGAACCCGAGCCCAATGGTAATACCTTTTCTCCCGAAAACCCCCGCAAATGTGTGTCGATGTGTTCTGTAGCTCTCTCCCAATGCCCATTTTGTATCAAGGTCAAGCAAAATGATGTCGCCTAAACTCCCGCTATCAATTAAAACTCAAGGAACTCGTCAGGTCGCCATAATCGCGCGAACTACCAATGGTCATCGCTGCGCCGCATCCTCTGTGTCCGAGCCGAGAACGGATGGTATGCCGAGTCGCGGCGCTTTAGATACCGCTGTGGCTTCCCATTTCGTCGATCCGATGCTACGCAGGTGAGCCTTCCGAGCCGAACTTGATTCTCCTCCTCCCGCGAATCCCTCGATCACGCAGGATTCTCCAGCGTTCAGTCAGTCGCCGTTAGCCGGTAGGCGCCGTTGTCTTAGCTCTGGGGCCTCGGCTCCGAGCCTCCTCCGGGTCTGACTCGGGGCCTCGATTGGGGCTTGATCTCCGGGCTTGTCTCAGAGATATGAAACGCCGGAGGTATCCGCGTTGTATTAAGTATTCTATTTCTCTCTTCAGTTGTATACAATTGTCCGTGCGATGCCCGTAGTCCCTATGGAAATCGCACTATTTGGTGTTGTCCCTGTGGGCGGATCCGATTTATCCGAGTCACTATCTCAGAACTCGCCAAGCTGCACTTCATGTAGGACCTCGCGATACCGAGGCCGTTAGGGAGTGAAGCGCCGAGGCGAGTAACGCTGCCGCCTTTCATATCGTGGTGGGCCTGCATTTGTCTCTAAGATTCCCGCCTTTAGGGATCGCTTCTTGATCTTCACTGGGATTTCTCCCTATTGCCTTTGCCTTTTGTGGCTTCATCTCGCCGCTTGTCTATCGTGACTCTCTCTTTACGTGGAAGAGCTCTCCCTCTTGGATGTGAGGGCTTCGCTGCTTATATATTTCCGCTTTGGCAGTACTCGGCCATGCTTGCTTGGGGGTTCTTTGAGATGGAAAACATCGTATTCTTCGACGCACTTAACCCCCGTAGAATGAATGTGGATGGGAATTTTTCACCCGTACGCTCATCTTCTCGTGTGGACTCATGGTTGAATCTTGCACGTATGACTTCGTGCTTCCCGCGAGCCTTGCTTGATACCAATAGATGGTAACTCCTGGCTCCTATACGTCCCGGTCTGAAGGAAGGGAGTATTTAACGAATGGATAGTTCTATGAATGAAGATCGATGAAAGGGGGATTCTATTAAACCAAAGCAGCGTCGGGCCTTTTAGTGTAGTGGCGAAAGCCCTGCACCGTACAGGTCCTTGATACCATGCAACTCCATTTGATTCTTGTGGGGGTATTGAGATGGTCGACTGGATTCGTTCCATCGAAATTTCCACTGTGGCATTCTCGAATTTCACTGGAAGTGGATAGCCGAACACCTCGACCGTGAAGCGGTGATTCAGCCTTTGTCAGATCTGCATCCATAGTGTCCGGCGCGTCCCTTTAACCACTTCTTCACACGGCCGAGCTCCTATCAAGACTTCAACCGCTTCCTATGATCGCTTCTTCCGCCCGCAGCGGATGACGTGGTTCTTCGCTCCTTTACATGTCTCTTCCGCACGCTTGCTTCTCCATGGGGATAATCAGGTCTGGCGCCTTCGCCGGATCGACGTCGCCATTACCGGGAATGCCGCGGATCGTGTCGCCCGCTGGGGAATGTTATGACCTTTCCCGGGTCCCCGCTGCGGTTCCCGGATGCCGCATTCGCCCTCGTAAGTCAGTTTCTAACTTTCTATCAGCGCCGTCGATTTAGGCGAGTGTTCCACTACCATTGGCCTCGCATTGCTTCATCGTCCCAAGAGGCCTACGTGTCCGCACGCTCCTATGGATCCCCGCATCCTCGAGATTGGGCCGCTTCTCCCGCCACAGGTTCCTAGTCGATACCATCGCGAATCGAGAAATCGCTATATTTATAAAGGAACTGGCCATCTCACGCATTTCCGCGCTTAATCGATGATGCTTTTTTCAACCGAATCAATACCGGAGCGTATGGGGTCGCCAATGGACCCGTCAAGCTTCAGGGCTGGATGCAAAGGTCTCCGGATCAAGGCCCAGCTCGAAATACGATCGCCGTAATACCGGGACCGCAAACCTTGGTCGTAGCACCCCTCCGCAAAACAAGGAAGAACGGGGGCCGACAGGGCCGTGCCCGTGGCCGCCTCCGATGCTTAAGCCGGCTCTTTCCCGAGAGAAGACAAAACCGCTTTATATCGTTTAGTACTCCAAGGCTTTTAAGAGTGTACCTTCACCGATGGGGTGGTCATGTATTTATAGTGTATGCTCAAATCCGCTTGATCGTGATTAGACTCGCTTCCCATTGGTTGGGATTTTCTTGTTACCATATCTGACGGTAATGAATTTAGAAAGAACAAATTTATCCGATACAATCTTCCTTCTATCGGGCGTATCCACCGGCGATGATCTTTTATTATTTTCCTTTCTATTGATAAGATTTGATTGGATCCAAGAGAATGACGCCTTTGTTAGGTTATTCTATTTTCTACATTGGCAAAACTCAATCCGATTTGCTCGTATGGACCTTCTAATTTGTCCAAGATCGTATTTTAGCCTAGCGGGCGGACGCCGACTTTGAAATTTGGTGCAGAGGCGAGCATTGCATTGAGATCTTTGTAAGCTTCTTTGGGCAGCAGTGGGCCTTTGAATCCTTATTTTTTCAACCTATCGATTAAAAATGTTTCAAATAAACATACTTTCAAAGATGCTCTTAAACTTTATTTTTCAACATTTTTAAGATCACTCTTCATATAAAAAGTGTTCTTAAATATGATAAAACTTTTAAACACTTTAGGAACCAGTTAAAAGGATGTGAAGGAAGGGTTACGGGAGATTCTGAGCTCGAATTCTTATAAGAACATAATGAACGTAACATGTAAATGTAAAGTGAATAGAAATAAATAAAAAATAAAAAATAAAAATAAAAATTCACCAACACTTCAATAAAAACACTAGCAAACTCATCAACTCTCGATCAATAAAATATATACCTGATATCTAAAAATGTGATGAAAATGAAAATACCTACGCTTAGCACCTAGTTTTGAAACATGTTTCTAAATATTAAAAATTCAAAATGAATATGATATAAATGAGAATTATAATTTTTTGGTATTTATCTGATAAAAAGAAGTAAAAATAAAAATAAAAATAATCATTATGCATGTATAAAAATACTTCTAACAATATTTTAAAAGCAGTTTCTCCAAATATTAAAAAAATTAAATGGCTTTAAGAAGCAAGCTGTCTTAAAATAAATTATTTCTTACTAAAATTTGTAGATGTGTTTTTTTTTTTTTTTGAGTTTCTATTTATTTTTAAACAACAAAATAAAGTATCCCCAAGAATGGTTGGAGACGGACCATTGATCTTCTTTTTTTTTTTTTTTGCAATCAATAATATCACAAAATAAATAAAACGGGATCAAATACTCAAATTGGAGAGAACTCAAACCTATGACCCTCCTACCATATCGTCAAAGCAAGCTTTGATAGATCAATTCTCCAAAAACTTAAATTTATAAGATTTTGATTTAATATAATGTCATCTTTCATATAACTTGGCTAACCAGCCAAACTCAAGTCTTCTATCCAGAGCCAAATGCAACAAAACCAATTTCAAGTTTCAAAATCCAACAAAAGAGTTAAGAAAATGAATTAAAAAAATAAATAAAACAAAGCAATACAATACAATTTAATTTTTGTGGAAAAATAAAACGTAATACGAGGGTTATGATTTCATTCATATGCCATCCAATTTTTGGACTATATATCTTTGGTGGACATAACTGGATTTCACACCCCATCTTTTTGTGAATCCTCCTTAGACTAGTCTTTGAGTGCCCTTTTCATGATGATAAGTTGGTAATAATGGAAAATGAAGACCATTTAATAATAAAATGATACTTGTGTGGAGCACCACAATCTCTTTTTTTAATATAAAAATAATATTATTAATTTAAACTATAAATATATCGACAGAAAGATATAATCAAAATCGCTAAAAAACATAAAGGATGGAACATCCAAGTTAATAGCATAATGAATCGAGTCAAAGCTCATACATTTGATAGTTGAGCCTATACATTTAATATTACGATTGTGACTAGAATACGTATGACTCTAGTTTTGCATCATATTTATGACCATTGATTTGATCTTTTGTCTATGATCATATATATTTTGTTAAATGCAGATCAAGCTAAACACAAATAAACGATGCACCACCACGACGAAGCTGCAACATTGTCTTTGAAACTACACCATACCGCGCATCAAGACAACAATCACACATACACACACCAAGGTGCGACCTAACAAAAAAAAAGTGTGAAATAAAATAATTTATTAGGAAGAAGAAATGGAAAGAGTAAATTTAGATGACAAGGAAAGAATCATAGCAGGAAAAGGATTTAGGGAAGGAAATTATTCTGGTTTTGAAGGAATATTGGGCGAGTTTCTAAAAATTATCCATCATAAGAAAAGTTTAGAAAGAAATTATGTTAGGTTTTGAGATATTAAGATGTTTCTTTAAAGTTATTCTTATTAATCCTCTTAATCCCATTGTGTGGACTAATTTATGATAGATGTCTCGTTTATATCAGATTATTATTTTCAAACATCAATCCTTTATAAAATGGCTATTTTTCCAATATATAACTCTATTAAGATTAAATTCTAAATTTTTGTTGTTTTTTAGTCAATATCTTCAGCCCCTACTTCAAAATTCATTTAAATTAATTCAAACTAATGATATCCATGATAAATCATGAAGTTTTGAACTCTGAAACACCAATCTGCATTTTTTACCATTATTATATCTGGAGCTTTGGAAGGAAAGTGATGTTTTAAAATGGAAAGATGGTATTAAAATCTGGGTATCTTTTTTTAAATCATGAATAAAGATTACATTTTTTTTAAATATAACAACTTTTTCATGAATTTTTTTAGTTTTTTATCTTATCAAAGGACTCTGACCTCTATCATGTCCATTATTTGATGAAATATATCAGTTTTGAATTGTTGAACTACAATTAAAATGGGTGTGGGATGGCAAAAGAACAATTCAATGAAGATTATATCATTAAGCAAACTGTTTTACCAGAATTTGTAAACCCGGAAAAATCAGGATTTTTGGGAAGTTTGAATGATGGGTGATAAAAATCCATATTTTCTGAATCACCGAACCAGTGTAGCAGGACTTCCGTTAGATAAGTCTGTAATCTGGCTTACGTTAGAATTTGATGGGTTAGAATAGGTAGATTTGTTTTCAGCAGAGTAGTGAGACTCTTGGCGCATTCAGGTGGCTCGAGATGGAGACTATACATGTCAGATGTGAAAAGTCAAACAATGAGCTCGAAACAGGCTATAGGTGACAGTGGCGTCATGTAATTAAGGAAATATAGTAGATGGATAAGAGGATAAGGAAAATCCTATGATGAAAATTGGACATGTAATGATGAGAGGGCAAGCCTGTGGCTCATCTTAGACCAAACTATAGCCGCCCAAACCGGGGTGTCCGTTTGACTAACCGTCGACCAGCGATCTCATGTCTCATGTTATGAGACCCATACATGTATGCAAATATGGCAGCCCAGGCTCACACATCTACTAATAAAATGTATATTTTATCTGAAAATGATTAATTACAATTTGTTTACAATTTATGCAAAAAAATTGTGAATCTCTTACCTGCAGAATTTAGAAAATACAAGACCAGGCCATCTTGTGCTCTTCTCCTTTAAGGTCTGAATCGTCTGCGTATGAGTGCGTCTTGATTACTGAAAAAGGGGGTTCCTGTGGGGTGAGCAATGCCGATGGTGGAATTTCCTCTCTTTTAGGATTCTTTCAGCGTGCAAGTCTGATACAATGGCACGCCAAACCTTTAACACATGCTAATATATCACTCATGCATATATTAACATAATTAATTCCATAAATCCCATGTTATCGATTTACAACGTAACATAAGATTAGCTCACATGGGCTAAGGCATAATCCGACAGTTCATCTTGGAAATGCCCACAAAATTACAATCAGCATGTTATTCACTCATGGCAATAACACAACATCACACAAATCACGCAAACAGCCCGTGGACTGTCCAAACCACTCTAGGGATTTCTTCAATCGGTCCAAATCTTTTGGGCAAAAACCCGCAACCATCAGACCTCGACAAATCCTATCCATTACATGGCCCTTAAACAAAGTAAAGCAAGTAGGAGAAAAACCCCTACCTTTCGGAGTTGTGAAACTCCCAAAGCTAGTACCCATGTGTAGTCCTTGCGGTAGGAACAACTCCTTCTTGCCTTGTCGGAGCTCGCGGTCAGATGGCGGAAATTCTAGAGAAGGTAAGCTTCTCTCTGTAAAATCCTTTCCCCTCTCTCTTCGGTTTGCTCTTTTCTCCCCCTCTCTTCCTCTCAATCCATTTAGTGAAGATTGGGACAAGAGACCTCTCGCGCCATGTCAAATTCCTATTGGTTAGAGGATTACACATATCCTCATCCATCTACCTTGAGGATTTCCTCTAATGGCATGATGCCATGTGTCACATGTAGGCCACTTGAGCTCAATGTTTGTTCATCGGCTTTGAAACGCGTGGCGCCTCTTGGGCCACTCATAAGAATACCCAGTGTCGCACTCCTCTACGTGCTCGAAAAAGCGTGAAATTCAGGCTATCACGAATTCGACGTGGTAGCTAGATTTCGAGAGACGATTCCAACGGTGAAGTCCGTTTCGTCATCCGAGATCTAGAAAAATTCCGGATTTTCAACCGAAATTACCATTTTATCCTTCCTTAGAAAACATGGATTTTCCGGGGTCTCACACAAACAGTGGGATGGGAGAAAAGAAAAGAACATAAAAGAAAGAAGAAGAAAAAAAAAGAGAGTTTTAGACAGAGACTCCACCTTCTCTCTAAATTTTAATGATCGGTTGTTGGCGGTTTCAAGCGAGCAAGAGGAAGATTGCACGGCCAAGGGCTTCGCATGGGAGGCCAGGGTTGGGGAGTTGAAAAACTTCCAGAATTGGGGTTTTCTCTACTTGGTTTTAATCCTTGTTTAGGGAGCTATTCAAATGGCATGGGTTGTGTGAGGCCGTGAGTGGCCGTGTGAGCCGAATCCCAAAACTTTCAGGACAGTGTGCCTAGAGTTTTAAGGAATTTGTTCTGGTGATCTGGGGCGATTTGTGGGACTAAGTAATTGTCCTTGTATTTTGCATTTTTGTGTTAGAGTTAAAATGAATGAAGGTGTGATTTGTCTTGCCTACGAAAGTTTGGATTTGTGTTTTGAATATGGGAAAATTGCGTATTGTGGTAGTACACATTAAATGGACTTTAGAACTGGTTTTTGGTAGGAAATAAAGGGAGTTTGGTAGTGAGTCCTTCAGGTAAATTGTAGCCACATTAGTGAACTTGATGTTAGGCTTTTGAATTTCTCAATCGGACCTCGCGTACTGATTACGGTCCATTTACGGAAACAGTCTAGTTAAAGAGGTTATTCGGCTGGGTTAAGCCGACCGGATAGGTTCACCGGATGGGGTCACCCTGGATAAGATTCGGCCGACCCCGGATGGGGTCACCACGGATGGGTTCACCCCCGGATGGGTTCGTCCAGGCTAAGGATCATGCATGACCTCAAACCGGAAGGTCATAGCTACCATCGAACTCAGGTCGGGTGTTCTTAGACTCTAACAAATCCCATTGAGTCAAGTTGCAGCCATGTTCCTGTAAGAGGACATTGGGTAATCAGGCCAGTTAGTTCCGTCGGTTGAGTCTTTGGTTAGTTGGAGGCGGCTGGCGGGTAGCCCCTGATCATGTGTGACCTCCAACCGGAAGGTCATAACTTCCTGTTGAATTCCGATTCTGGTGTTCTTGGACTCTGTAAACCCATTGGGTGAATTTTAGCCATGTTCTGTGGAGACATTGGGTAATCCAGGCCGATTAATTGCTGATTTGGGTAGGCTAGCTGGTAGAGTACGCCTAGTCATGTGTGACCTTGACCCAGAAGATCATAACTCTCGTCCAGTGCGATTCAGGTGTTCTTGGACTATATGGAAATCCCATTGAGTTAAGATTGAAGCCATGTTCCTTTGGATGACATTGGATAATCAGGCGGTTAATTGCCGGCCGGTTAGTCTTTGGTTAGTTAGGCTAGCGGGTAGAACCACCTAGTCATGTGACCCTCCTACTTGAAAGGTCATAACTTCCTCGTCCGAATTCCGATTCGGGTGTTCTTAGACTCTATAGAAAGCTCATTGAGTCAAGATTTCATCATGTCCTGTGGAGGACATTGGGCAATCAGGCCTGTTAGTTCCGGCCAGTTGAATTACCGGTTGGGTAAGGTTGTTTGGGTAGAATTTTGCCTATTCATGTGTGACCTCCAACCCGAAGGTCATAACTATACGTCCGAATTCCGATTCGGTGTTTCTTGGACTCTACGGAGAGAAGCCCATTGAGTCAAGATTCCAGATAGGTTCTGTGGGGAGCATTGGGTGGTGTAACCTTCTTGTAAGCGATGTTTTGCAGGGTGTTCGGGTTGCTTGGTTGTGTCGAAGTGAATAAGCCGGGTTTTAACACTGGCCATTGCATGGCATGTGGTGGTAGGCTGTTGTAGGATTGTTATATGTAGGGACGGTTTTAGCTGACCCGAAGTTTCTAGGTTTTATGGTTGTTTGATGTTGTATGGATGATTGGAACCAAAGCGGTTCATGATTGTGAAGGGTAAGTGAGGTACCATTTGTTGGATGGAGTCAGATTGTGACCTTATTGTGTGTTATTGCTTGTATGAATAACATGCAGTGTGAATATGACATGTTAATGTATATTGTATTAACATGGGTTGTGCATGGAGGAGAATTATATGTATCAATTATAATTATCCATGGTATGTTGAATCATTGCATGTGCACTTAGGTGGAGAGTAACCCATGTAGGAAAATTCCACTAGTGGGCATTGCTCACCCCGTCGTGGGATCCCCCTTTTCAGGTACGGGACAGGTACAGGTAGACGGCGCTCCTTAGAGACCGAGATTATGGGATGCAATTGAAGAATAAGTAAATGAAGAAATAACATGGCCCAGCCTTATTTCGTATTTTGTAAATTCTAGAAAGACGATCAATTTTGTGTAAATTACGATTAAATCTGATTATAAATTAACTCTTTTTTTGTATAAAATATACATTTTGAGTATGGATGTATGGGTCAATGTGGCCATTTTACTCATGTATAAGATTATCTTGATATGAGACAAGGTATTCAGCGGGTTACTTGTTGGTCAACGGGACACTTAAGGTTGGGGCGAATCACGAGGATTTAAATACAAAAAATATGAAAGTTCAGGATTTTACTACTAATTTTCCCTTAAATGATGTTTGATTAAAAGGGATGAAAAATATTTCATTTTTATAAATATAACTCCTCTCTTAGTTTTTAACTCCAAAACTATTTTATTTTTTATATTTTTATTATTTACATAGACATTTAAAAAACAAGACAACAAAAAAAAAAACTATTTTTTAAAGAAAAAACAAGGATGTTTCATTATTTTGGTCAAAAATCCATATTTATAAAAAAATTTAGAAATAGAATATTAGATTTATAAATTGGGGATGATTTTATCCTTTTTATCCAATAAATTTTTATTAGTATAGACTAACAAAATATATTTAGTTAAATACACATTTGAAAAAATGAAAAATTACTTATTTTTCATGAGACTACTTTTAGTTACTACACTATATATATATTTACATAGAAATCCTTATAGAAAAAAAAACATGGGTAGGGAAAAAAGCTTTGCTATGAATTTGAGAATAATTATAGAGTACAACCTAATGGAGAATAATTATAGAGTACAACCTAATGGAAAATAAACCCTAATATGTTGATATGATGAAAATAGCTTAGCAGAAAGGCACCTTTCGGGTTAGACAGATCTCTCGGCTATGACAACAGATCTCTATTCTTTTCTCAACTTTTTCTTTTCAAAAATGTCGTACTACAAACCTTCGAGTCAGACATAAGTCCAAAACCATTTACAAATCAATATATATATATAATATTACAAGAAATGTAGTGGTGTTGGGAGACAAAGATTTAAAATCATTGGGGCCTGTGCAGCAAATAAGCTTTTATATGGTTAAAGGGAAGTGCTTTAACTTGGAAATACTTCAAAGTGATGTTGGATTTATGCTTTTTTAGTTTTAATGAAGCAAAGTGGAAATTTAAAATAATAGCAAAACAGATGAAGACATATCTTTGAATTGACAGGTGTTAGCATGTATTTTGAGAAGCAATGACAAACCGTAGATTTTCCCACATGCATGCATGAATTCTCTTGTCTTCTTATTTACATCTTTGTGGGGTTATACTTTTTAGACATGGAATCCCTTCACTTATAAAGAGGAAAAAGGGTGACGCACTCCACCACCATTTCATGTTCATGTATTAAAATTAGGGTTTAGCTCTTTGCAAAAAAAAAAATCCTCAAAACATCTCAAATTCTTTACACCATCAAAACTTTAAGATGAGATTGATGGAAAAATAATATATATGGGCCCATATATGTTATTAAGTGTTATTATATAGATTTACCCAAAATAACGGTGATCTAATTAATGTTAAATAATGAGTTGAAGCATATAATAAAGTATGGTATATTGTATGTAGATACTATATAGTAAATTTCTTATTCTGATTTTATGATGGACGAAATCGGAATATTACTAATTAAATTTTTCATGGTTATGATCTCCTATATATACGTATTATTTTGTTATTTCTAAGCATCTCATCATCGGAGAGAAACATAGAGGAATCTCAGATATACGTATTAAAAATATCCAAAACCCACAATTTTCAACAACCTATGGATCCAGGTATGTTTTCGCATTTATTGTAATATTATAATTCTTAATATATTTTTTTTACATAGATCTTGAAACTATTTTGTTTGGATTAGAAACTTTATGAATGTTGTTTTTCATGGATAGATGAGATCAATTTTTTAATCCAATGATTTTACATATATTATTAGGTTATCAATTTGTTCAAAACTTTTTAAATTGTTTATTAATAGTGGATCGATCAAATTCAAATAGATTAAAAAAGGCTTGTTTATATCACAGATTATAAGAATAATTTCATCATATCTTATTAGATATAGATTAAATATCAATGTTTAAAATTAGGACATAACAAGTTAGTTTGATTGGTAATTTATGTCGATGACTTTCAATACGATCTAACTTGAATTATAAACCAATAACTTTTTTCGTACCGGTAATATTCTTAAAACATAGCTAAATACAATTTAACTTTGAACGAGAATTGTTTGAATGAGCCTACTCTTTAGATTAAGCAGAAAAAAACTTCATATTTTAACTTTTTTTATTCAATTAAAAATATGATGAAATAGGTTAAAAGTTCAAAAGAAACAATTTGTGAAAGCAAATTGTATTCTATGAACTGAAAATTCTAAAATTCTTTAAAAAAGAAAAAAAATGTAAAAATATTTCTTGGAAAATCACAGATCAAAGACTTATCTAAGAAGTACTATAAGTGATTTTTCAATTTTTTTTCTAAATATTTTTAAAATGTTTCCAAACGTCTAGCTTTGCTAAAAGTGTTTTCTAGAAATACTCTAAAATAAATTCTTATTAACTATTCATTTAAAATTTTGTTTAAAAAAAAAACTATTCATTTAAAATTTCATCAAATCTTTCCTTTATTCCGGGAGAGGAGGAGGAGCAAATCTAACAAATAGAGAAAAGTAGAGAATAATTTAAAAAAATATATAGACTAATGATGACCAAATACTCAATCCAAATATTAAAGAAGGCCAATGAAATTAGCCTCATCGATCATCATGATGATGGAGGAAAATCTCAAAAAATAATATTATAACAAATCAAGATATTGAAATATATAAAAGTAATATCAAATTAAATTATTATGTCCTTTCACTTCAATACAAAGGGTGACACACTGACACCTCAATGACAAGGATAACTTTTAAACCATGAAGTAATGCATAACTTTATGTCCCACTCAAATAATTAATAAATTACCCCTACTTTTTGGATCTTGATCATTGTAATTATCCCATCACCTTGATCATAAATAAAATAAATAATTTAGGCCGGTTGTTTATCATTTTTTAAAACTGTTTTTGTTTTGAAACACACGGAGAAGAAAAACATTGAAAACATATATCATTCCCAGTTTTTTTGTTTTAAAAAACATAGATAACATAAAAAAACACTAAATTTAAATAATAAGAACAGTTTTCAAATAATATTAAAGACCTTTATTGGTTCTTATTTTTTAAAACTGATATTAAAAACGGTCTTTAAAAACACAAAAAACATGATTTAGTTTTTTTTTTTAAATTATTCATGTTCTCTGGATTTAATGTTTTTTTATGTTGTTTATATTTTTTATGCTTTTCAAAATAAATAAAAAATAGAAACCAAACATTATTTTTTATATTTTTCTTGTTTTTCAAAACACTAAAGATTCTCAAAAACAGTAAATAAACAAACTCAAACTTATATTTTCTGTGTTTTTCAAAAACTATTCTCAAAAACAATTTTCTAAAACAAAAATCAAACGCATCCTTAGTGTAAATTTTCGTGTAGGGTTTGGAATGTTTGGGTAGAGAGAAAACAAGAAAAGGAAAAAAGTGGATAACAGATGGAAAGAGAATGGGAAATGTACAACACGAGAAAATGAAAGTCCCAAATTCCAAACTCCAAAGTGATAACAATAAACTTCTAAAGCAGATCATGGAAGTACTGTGAGATTCAAAGAAGAAGGCAAAGTGATTAGTCTTGGAACTTTTATTTCTTTTAGGGTGTGACTCGTTGAGAACTACTATTCACTGCTATCATACTAGGGAGGTGTGCTTATTTTATTATTATTATTATTATTTTTTACTTTTATTTATTTGTTTATTTGGTTGTTTTGTGAATATGTTTTTCCTTGCTGGTTCCTGCAACCTTCCCTTGGTTCAAAAACACTATAGTCAAGGCATCAAGTTTCCCTTCCCTTATTTTAGAGAGTTTTTTTTTTTCCTTTTTTTCCCTATAACAAATCTTGGGATTAGATTTTGTTTGGATAGGACTTCATGATGTATAATACAATTTTTTTATAAAAAAATATTGTATTGATTAATTACAACAACAACTGTGTTTGTTCATTTTTTATATGATTTGTATGTTTTTGTTATATTCAGTTTATAATATACTTTTTATTTAAATATTGATCAAGAAGAAAAAATATATATGATATTTTACTTTATTTTATATCAATGAATCCCACGCAGTAAATGGGGTTTTGAAATAAGACATAAAAAAATTTATTAGTTTCAAAAAAGAAATAAAAAATTTATTAGTTTTTTTTTTTATCTTTTCCTTTTTTCTACTTTTTGGTTGTATTTAGCTTTAGAAATTATTAAGCAAAGAAAAATGAGGTTTCAAATTTGTTCCATAAAAAATTTAAATATAATTAAATTAATTAAAAACTTATACATTTATAAATTATTTAATCTTTACATTAGTGAATTATAATAAATATTATAAGTTTGAAATAATAAATAAAAATACTTTATTAATTCTTTTTTTTTTCACTTTTTCTTTTATAAATTGTTTTTTCTATATTTCCTTTCCTTTATATTTTTCCTCAAATTTTTTACCAATCAAAGGGGAAAAGCTATATTTCCATCATTAAAAAAAAACTATTCTTTTTATTTTCAAAATTCCATTTTTATAAGACTTTTCTAAAAGAAAGTGCATGATAAAGAATGAGTGTGTGTGCATTATTATTATTATTATTATTCCATAGTTTTTATACATTCAAGAGAAAAATAAAATAAGGTTATTGTGTCATAAAGTTGTTATTTTGTCTAATTATTGGTTTAGGAAAATTAAAATAATTAATTAATACCAAGGATCCCTATTTATTAGAAAAGGTTGTCTGTAGACTGAAACTTTTGACCTCATTGGTGAGAGCAAAGTAGGTGGAGCTGCCCTCTGCTTTGCTTTATTTTCAATCACGCATTAGAAGAACACCCTTTTCCCTTTTCTTTTCTTTTTTTTTTTTTTCTTTCTTTTTTTTTTTCCTTTTTTTCAAATTCTTTTATTTTTCTTCCTTTTCCCACCAAATTCATAAGAATTGGACCATCTTTTTGGGTTTTCCTTTTATTTTCCTTCCTTTTTTCCGACCAAATTTATATGGAGAGGACCATTCATCTGCCCCTTTAGGTTGCCCATCACCTAGCCATCTTTTGAAGGAAGCCCTCTCTTGGGGTCATTTCAAAATTTTGAATTCATTCCTATAAAATTTCTTTTTTTGAAAGATTCCTATATAATTTCTTAACCCCAACAAAATTTATTACACCCTCAATTATTGAATGAAAAATAAATAAATTAAGGCCTGAAAATATTGGGAAAAGGAAAAATGTTATAAAAAAATTATTGTTTTTTGTCCATTATGTCTAGTTCAAGAGGTAAAACGTTCACCCTTAAAACATACATAAGTGCATAAGAAAATATTAAAAGAATTCATTTTAGAAAATAGCAATCGTTTTTCATTAATTTTTATAGTTAACCAAATAGGGAACTTAAATTCCCTTTTTTAGTTCTATTCACTTTGCATAATATGTAGTACTCTTTTTTTTACAACTAAATATTTTAGTTACAATGTAGTAAATTGTCCCCAATGGAACTCAAACCCGAAACCTCTCCCCTTCCTATATCCTGCCTTTTTAAAATGTTGAGCTTTCTACCATATGAGCTATAGACATGATGAGTTTACGATGTAGTATTCCATTCTTACAAGGATTCATGTAAAACCAGGAAAAAATTCAATTTTTCTGAAAAAATGGTAAAACGGTAATTTCAATTGGAAACCGGAAATTTTCTAGATCTCGGATGACGAAACGGACTTCACCGTTAAATTCGTCTCGTGAAATCTAATTACCCCGTTAAATTTCGTCGGATTCCAAGACATTCATAATTTCACGTTTTTCGAGACATCGGGTGTCGAGTGACACATGACATGATCATGTGGATGCCACATGACACCCTAGGAGAGTGACACTTGGCATGAGCCATGTAGTGCACTTGTGTGGAGGAAAAAAAAAAGAAAGGAAAATAAGAAAAATAAGAAAAATAAGGAAAAATGTGAGGATGACAAGTGGCAAAGGAGGAAAGTGATGGGAAGTTTCCCCTTTGATCGAGATTCAGGTATGAGAATCAAAGGAGGGAAGAGGAGGAAAAGGAAAATGGAGAAAAGGGATAAGAAGACGGATGGAGAGAGGAAGAAAAAGGGAGAAGAAAATGGGATTTTCTTTGGCGTTAGATGGTGAGCTCGTGATCGAGAATTAAAGTCATTCCACGGAATGAAAACTATGCATGGGTACCGAAATATGGGAGTTTCGTCAAACTTCAAGAGGTAGAGAATTTTCCTACTTGAATTATTTTTATCCTAAAAGTCATTTAATGACATAGATTTTCTTCGAGGTCATGACTGACCGTGTGATTTAGTCACAAGATTTTGGGACTGGATATTAGAAATTTTTGGAACTAGTTCAGGGACCCAGTCTCGGTATGTTGAGATTTAGTTTTGATCCGGGGTGATGTCTTGGGTTTTTGTTGTCAATGTTTTGACATCATAGTGATTCGGTAATGAATGGGAAGCCAAAATGGTTCATAGTCGTGAAGGGCCAGAGAGAGGTGTCCTCTTTTATTGATGCGATTTGGGCCATTTGTATGTGTGTTTGATTGAATAAAATGTTGTGTGTGAAAAGATCATGTTGATATATGCTCTTTTGATGGATATAAATTATATGAAAAAATATATATAATTATCCATGTTTTGGTAATGTTGCATATAGCTCTCATTATGCATGTAACATAACATAGCATGAAATGACATATCTGCATTTCATATGCACGGGGACATCGCGTTGAGTCAGGTGTGTATGCATGGTAATGGTTATTCACCATTCTTGGTGAAGGTGTGGTGAACTCGAAAATGGGACAACGTCCAAAAATTGAGATTCACGGTTGCATGACATGAAAAAATAAATAAATAAATATGTGTGTTGGGCAAAGCAAGATGGATAGATCCCCCCTCAGGGTGAAAGATCTAAATTTTATTCTTAGTTAGACATATGTATCCAACGATGAAAGTTCGCGAAAGTGTCGGAAGGCATGCAAAGCCTGCGGTGAGACCCCTGAAATTCGTTACCCACAAAAACACACGGGATTTGGTAAAAACAAATGAATATCGAAATTTGTCCAATGGATTTTGACTTATAAAACAAAAAGTTTTTGTTTTGGAGAAAAAAAAAGGTCATTGGGTAAAACATCAATGACGGGTTTTCACACTTGACATTGCATGTGTGGGGAATGGGAATGAGACTAGTTTCTGGGCATCACGAGTCTAATCTCGCCATGACATGAAAGAAATTCCATGTAGGATTGCATTTTTTATGTGGAATGTGGTATGATGTATGTGTGTCATTGAAATGCGTATTTTTAAGGTTGAGAGTAGCCCTTGTGGAATAATTTTCTCTTGGGCATTGCTCTACATCGTAGGAAAATATTTCGGGTATTGCGGAATTTTGAGGAGCCAAAACAAGTCCAAGAGATTAATTGTGAAAAAGGCAGGTATGTGGCCTATTCATGTGTTTTATAAATTCTTGATTGAATATCTAGTTTTGTTGATGTAAATAATAAGTTTTGTAATAAAACTTAGTTTTGGACTCATTCTATGTAGTGTTAATAATTTCCCATATTTTAAACTACCTGAAAATTGAGTACAAAGGCAATAGTATTGAAATTACTGCATTTGGGAGAAATTTGGAAGTGCAAAAAAAAAAAAAAAAAGGGTGGTCTATTGCCCATTTATTTTGTGGTAGCGAGAAGAATTCCTAGTCGACCGAGCTATCTTGGGCACGTGTCCGCGAGAGATTCACAGTAATAGTGACACGGTTCTGATCGGGCATACCTGACTCGGCTGGCGAGCCTGGCCGGGATGTGCACATGACCAGGGAGGACTCCTATCGCGATAGAGAATTTTAGAACATGGAATTTTCCATGTTGTGGCTCTGTAGGTGTGTCGCGGGCAGGAGGTAGCCAGTGCAACGAGACCGGGCCCGGTAGCGTGCTGAAGGGACTGGGCGGGCAACGACCAGCGCCACAGGCGTGCGCACGGCCGCAGTTTTGGGGCGGCGCCGGCCACCGCCTTGCCAACATGCGCGCTGGAATCAGCAGCGACGCAGCGGGAGAAAGTCTGCTGAAGCAAAGGCGTGTGCGAGAAAATAAAAATAAAATTATTTGAGAGCTAGGGCATCACAATTTCATGTAACAGGACCACTCCCTATAAATCATCACACATCTCTTTACCATTTAAGACAAGCCTCAAGAGCTTAAATTTCTTTCTTTGTTTCCTTAAATTTTTTATGGATAGCCAAAAAACTTTTATCTTTGTTCACTTTTACCTTTTCTTTTCTTTATTTTTTCTCATAATTTTCTTTTTCTGTTGTTTTCTAAGAACCAAACATAATCTAAGGCTTCCTTTTGTTATTTAAAAAATATTTTTAAACTATTAACAACTGATTATAATATATATATATATATATATATATATATATATATATATATATATATATATATATATATATATATACTCTCTCTCTCTATATTATTTAGATAAGAATTACGTTTAGCAGTATTTTTTTTTTTTTTTTTTGTTAGCATAAAGATTCGATTATAAGTTCTCTCGTATGTATATCTAAATCACAACTTATCACTTGAGTCAAATATGAAGATCATGTTATAGAAAATTTTGGTTTTATTATTTACAAAATTAAAAAATTATTTTAAAATCATCCACCCAAACATGTCATAAGTTTTTTGAAATTCAATATTGATCATGTGATTTTATTTCCATATCATTCTTATAATTAATTAATAGGTCTCACAATATTTATTCAACAAGTGTCCATAGTTATCATATGTTGCCATCTTTGAGGCTTTGACTCTTAACCTTTTATTTTTCACTTACTTTTGTCTTTTCTTTATAACAAAGTGGCAAATCCAACTCATAATTAACGAGTGGAATTCAATTTTAGTTGTCAACTGTCATATTTATTAAGGTACTTCTTTGAATGAATAATGATTACTAATGGACGACCAACTCATAATTAACAGGTGGAATTCAATTTTAGTTGTAATTATTTCATACCCTTTTTTTAAATCTTTGTTGATTTGTCTTTGACAAAATATATATATAATAATTAAAATTTATTTTAGTTGGAGCCTTGAAGGTGATAGGAGGTTCTACAATGATTAAAGTATGCAAATATGATTTACTTTAAAATAATGATTAATTTCAATGACCTTAACAAATAAGGATTCTTCTATGATGTAAGGGTGATATCATTGGCCAATATAATATATAACCTAGATCTGTCTTTATTCTTATCATTAACCTAATTTTTCTCTTTTTTTTTTCTTTTTTTGAAAAAAAAAAGAAAAAAAAACTCTCCTAATTTTTTATTATTATTATATAAGCACCTTAGGCATATTCGAGTATCAGGTCCATTTGAAACCCATAAAGTACTAAATAAAGAAAAAAAATATTATAAAAAATGATTTTTTTATATTTAATTTTATCATGGAAAATATAAAAAAAATCCAAATATAATCAAATTTTCTTAAATTTTTATATATTTTTAAAATTTTAAGTCTTTATATAATAGAAAATAAAATAAGTTTGAATAAACATATAGAATTCATTTATTAAAATTTAAACCTAATTTTATTTCCTTCATATTTTCTTTCCTTATTTTCCTCATTATCTTATTTTCTTAAAACTTTCTAGGTCCAAATGAGTATAATGCTAAAAAAGAACCAATAAGTGTCTCTTTAGTATTCTTTTTCAATAACAGGTCTAAAAAATTATTTTTGAGAATAGTTTTTAAAACTATTTTTAGTGTTTTATAAAATGAGGTTTGAGGAAACACTGAAATGGTTTTATCCAATTTTTTATATATTTTGCATAGGTTTTAAAATAATTTTAATTTCGATATTTTTATTTTTAGTCGTTCTACATGTGGGTATAATTGTTTTTGAAAATTATCAGCAGAAGAAATAAGTGAAGACAGTAAAAGAAACTTTTAGAACACTTTGTTATTTAAAACATAAAAAATAGTCCTCACTCTCATACCAGTATTTTCTTCTTTCTTTTTCTTTTTGTGTAAATTATTTAATCTTTATAATATTATAAATTCACCTTATGTTTTAAAATTTTTAGGTATTAATTTAATTAAAAAAAAAACCAGTATCCTTTGAAAACAAGCCCCTAAAGAATTCTTGCATGTTAAATAAAATTTGTTATCTTCTAAAAATATAATGCTATAACTTTGATATGCAAAATAAATAGATGTCAAAAAAAAATTTACAATTACTTTATTTTAAAAATAAATAAAAATTATTATTATTATTATTATAAAACTAACCCTATCTCCATCATATTAATTAATTTCCAATTATGACAATTCATGACCAATCGAATAGAAATGGATGAAGGCTATGTAGCCACTAAAAGAGGATGAATGCTCGTTTAATTCATATGATTTAATAAAACCATATCTTATGATCTATATCTATCAATATATTGTATTTACCTAGGGAATGTGGGTAATGGACTATATAATAGGAGAGCAGGCCAAAATTTAGAGTGTATCTCCCGCTTTCTAGTGGTAGCTTCACATATTATCCAAGATAAAAAGTATATCATATATATATATATATATATATATATATATGGGTTATATATATATATATAGAAATATATATATATATATATATATATATAAAGGCAAACTTCAATATTAACCTTCATGGCTCATATGTCCTCATCAAAATTGGGAATTGATTCATCACCTAATGAAAGCGCACTCCATTACTGTGAGTGGCACCACTTGGTATCATGTGATTTTTATGTCATCTCCCTTGTCAAATTGATACACTCGCATTTGTCGGTTTGACTCCACATACCAATATCATTAATCCTGCAATTCATCGAACACATAGCTAGAGGCCGGGATATCTCATAACTTAAATCCACGGCATATCACTCGGTGCCTGCAGCAGTGAATGCAAAGGCGAGTTTCTACAAGGCAGCAAAGCTTTAATGCCCCAATTATTCTCAAGCAGATAGAGGTGCCCCTGTATTTATATACTTTAAAGACCTACATGCTTATATGCCAGTCCGCACAGTTAATAATCTCATATCCCAAAGAAAAAAAATCATTACTCAAGATAAATATCAAGACCAGATATTTCTTTTGAAAGAAAAATAATATTATCGATTTAAAATGCTAATGGGATCGTGGATAGATCTAGCAAGATACAAATACCTAAAAATCATACATAATTAAAACAATATACAAAGTTATAGTTCTTACAAATCTCCATAATATAGTTACTAGCTGTATCTACAATTCTAAAGATTCTGGTAACACACCGACAATCCATGATATGACTCCTGTGATGTCACCCTTCTCTCCTGGTCGAATCATCCCCACATAAATAAAAACGCTTAATACTCACAACAACACCACACCGTAATGTTCGACGACAAACCAAACGCCGATAAAATAATGACCATACGAAAAATAAGATAAAACCTAAATCTTTATGGAATAACCACTTTATTAAACAAGAAAATAAAAGAAAAAAAATTCATATGGGTGATTTAAGGTCAAGAAGTACCAACAAATCACCTGTCTTTACTAGAGGAAAATAGGCTTCAAGAAAAAAAAAGATACGAATCTCGTATTATTATTAAAGATATATTATGTCAAATGTTATCGGAATTATGTGGATAATATTGGATTAGCGATAACATTTATGGTTAAAGACAAATAGATGATAAGACATGCAAGATTAATTAATTAAAAAGAGATAGATTGTGAGTATATAAGGTCAATTCATTAAATAGATATATATATTATCTCATTCTAATGACTTCATGATGCAGTGTTAATGACGTACGTAATAGATATGCATGCAGAAGATGTTCTAAAGAATCATTCTATAGGTCAAGATTTCATCAACTAATTCCCAATTAATATGAGAGTAATGGAAATTAATGATCTAATATTATTTTTACAAGTTCGTCTTGTTAAAAGAAAAATGAAAATAGATAATAAGAAAAGATGAACATAAGGAATGCACTCCGGATGACGCTGAAAGTTCCTAACGTAAAAATAACAAGAGTAAAGAAGAGACGAAAGAAAGGAACCATGAAATCTTAAAAGGGAAAAAGGGGTTTTCCCACATGTTAATTCAAAAATATTTCAGACATCAACGATCACATTCTTTCCAAAAATAATTATACGTGGCTTAAATGCCAACTATATCCAAAAAAATCCTCAAATTATCTCTTTGTTATCATTACGCAAGGGCGAATCCACATCATGTCCAGTCAATTTTTTTTGAATTTTTTTCAAGTATTATATTTTGCTCCCACTTAAATGTTTCAAAACTTATTTTTCTTAACCTTACCCCCACTCAAACTGAATCTTTGATGTGCCATTGTCATAACGAAAGGGTAGTTTGGAATTTTTAACATCTTTGACTTTTGAGAGCATATATTGACCACCCCCTTATTTTATTTTCTTGATGATTATATATATATATATATATATATATATATATATATATATATATATATATATATATATATATATATTTATTTATTTATTTATTATTATTTTTTTAATGAATGTGGATGTAGGAAAACCTACTTTTCCCATCTTATAATACATAACATATTTATAAATATACAAAAACTATGTAGATCCATATCCCTTCATTACTATGTACGCTAGATCCTAAAAAATCCATAACGTCACACTGCAAAACTTTTCAAGTCAGGTCAGACAAAACTCGAGTCTCTGAAATCCAAGACACCATTTCATTGATCTTGCTTATGTGTTAAGATTTTAAAACACTGCAGTATTAGCATTACAAACTTTGTTGTTAGACTAATCATTTTGAAGAATGACCAAATCATTCATAACCCTTTCATCCAAAAGTAATATAGCATCTTTTATTTTTTTCTAAAAATAAAAATATATATAATTACAAAAACTAGCAAAATGATAAGAAGAAAAGTCAGGGTTGTACTTTAACTTTTTTATTATTATTTTTCTACAATTTCATGATCAGATCTGGTGGTGGAACTGATGATCAGACAAAGACTTGCAATCAAAAACCAAAAATAAAAAGTATGGCTGCAGCCTGTTCTATATGGACAGTAGTACCTCATTGTATCAGACTGTCTTTATTGTCTACATTTCTGAATTTCTTGAATCCACTAATCTCAATAATTTGTACTCCTCTTCTAATATATATATATATATATATATATATATATATATATATATATATATATATATATATAGCTTCATCTAACTACAGATAGTATAAGCCAAGAGAGTTCTTCCATGGTAGTATAATATTTATAAATAAAAAGAAAGATTTAATATGAAATTAAAATATAGTAATAATTGATGATCATTTTTATGTCATATTTGGGTTTTTTTTTTATGTTTTAGTATGACATTGTTGGTATTGGTTGATGACAACTTAAAATAAATATGTCCTTTTAACTAAAAAAAAGGATATTATATGTAATATATGAAGAATTTTTTTCTACTCAGTATGGGATACTATACGATACAAATTGTATATTTTACATTGAAAACAAGTTCATATTTAGAAAAATAAATATAAATTATTAATGTTATATTAATATAACTGTATATATTCCTAAGGGATAACCTTTAAAAGAGAAAAATTCAAAACTTATTTACAAAACTAACATTTTCTTTAAAATCCAAAAATAGGTAAAAAAAAACTCTTTTTGATAAAAATACCCCTAAGGATATAATTAAAATGTAAAGGATGAAACAAAATGTCCATGAGGATTTATCTTTACACTTTTCAATTGGATTTTTGTTCCAAATAGTGATATTTTCAAGGTTAATCTTATAAATAATTTTGGGATTTTTCCATTTTAAACTAATCTCTCCATTCCTAATTTAATGTTGTAAGGAGAATTTTATATATTAGTATTTTATTATGAAAATCTTTTTGGTGACAGTTAAGATTGTTTTTCCTTTGTTTTCTTTTTTTGACATCTATTCACTTTACATTACAACGTTATAGTATTCATTTTAAAGCGATTAGCTAAAATTGTCAAGAATAAAGGGAGATGAAAAGCAGATAAATTTGAATATTTCAACACTCATTATACTTTTTTTTTTATACTCCATAACATTCTTTATTACATGGAAGGAATGATTCTATCTCATCTATAAATGCAGGCATGTTTGATTAAAACTATAATATAACACCCTAGCTACCTACTACCATCATGTGAATGATTTATTTTTATATTCTTGCAATAATAATTTAACATTAAAACTTTCACTTGTATAAGAAATGATATTAAAGTTAGAATTTGTATAGTAGTGATTTTTTTTACAGCTAGTAGTGATTTTAAAAACCGTTTCTAGTCTTTTTAGCATTCGAAAGTATATTAGTGTTTTCTAGCATTGTTTTTTCTATTTATATCCAATATTTATATCCAAATCGAAGGGGATGAAGTATTTTTGGTAAAATATTATGACAAAAGTAGTATAAGATAAAGATAAAAATATATTTATAATAATAACTATAATTTAAAATAATCTTTTTTTTTTCAAAAGATAATTTAAAATAATCTTATATAGTATATGAATAATGACAAGCATAAATTCAATTCATATTAATATCAACATATTTATTTTTCAAAAAAAACATCAACGTATTTATAATAATTTAATCATTAAATTATAATATAATAATTTATTATCAAATTAAAAAAAAATTGTTGCAAAGATTTAAAATAATATTTGAAATCAGAGTAGAAATCGTCTTTTCTAAAGACGAGAGAAAAAAAAACAAAAAAGAATCGAAAGAGAAAAAAAAGACATAAGAAATCATCTTTTCAAAAGACGATATTGCTGTTTTCGAAACTAAAGAAATGAAAACTATAAGAAGAAATAGTCTTTTGAAAATACAATATTGAAAGAAACTGAAGAATAAATCGTCTTTTCAAAAGACGATATCGAAAATATTGAAAAACCGAAAAACTCGTTTCTATTTCAATAAAACTCATTTTTTCAAAACACGATTTTCAAACATCTTTTTCCTAGTCAACAAAAATTATCGTAAAATTATAAATATTCTTTTAAACATCGTATTTTAGATATTATTTTGAAAATAAGCCATACATATAGAAAAACCCTACAGGGTTAAAAGAAGAATTGAAACACAAATGGGTACATAGGACCATACCCTAAAAATGAAGGGGAGGGGAGACAATAAGAGGGAGGGAGGGAGATTGAATTCATACAACTTCATACATAAATTCCCACCCCCACAAGACAGTGACCCTTCAAAAGGGCAGAATTCAGACAGAGACACCTCAAAAGAGAAGCACTTTGGGGAGGCCCTATTCCTAAGGGCAGTCACTTTCATTAATAGAGAGAAAATAAACATGCCCTTCTTGAACTGCATGCCCATTTCAGGCTGAGGCATACGAAGGAGGGGCCATGCATTGAATTCACATCAGTGAAGCCATTGCCATGCAGTTTTAGTATGATAAAAAGGCCCCCCCACAAAATGAATTTTAGACACAGAAAAAAACACTATAGAGAGAGAAGAGTTTTGTCCCTAGTTAAAACAATTTTTTTTTAAAAAAATTATCAAAATAATAAAAGAAATTAATTGTCTAAGAATACGTTTGGCGACGTTAAATTTTTTAAGCTTAATATCACGATCACGAATACGCCTTAATTTTAAAAAAAAAATATTCAATGTCATACTCATTAACTACGGTATTAACTTAAAAATTCAATACCAGAATAATAATTACGTATTTACACGCATATCGACGCACCCATTAATAATTGGGCTATATTATTTTGGTTTCATCTTATATTTATAATCTTTTTTAAAAATAACCTTCTTTTTTTTTTTTTCCAAAACTCACCCACAATTTGAATTTGAGAGAGAAAGAGAAACACATAAGTTGATACAAGAGCACTCTTTCCCATGAATGAGGGGTCAAGAATGGTTGTTCTTATTGAGTTCAAGTTCATACAAGAGCACTCTTTTCCATGTGATCAAACCAGAAAGAGAGAGAAAGATATATATCAAAGAGATAGAGAGAGAGATCGAACACGAGAGAGAGAGAGAGAGAGAGGTGGGGGGATTGTCATGGATTTTTCTCTTTGCTTTTTCTTTTTAAGTGGAAGATCAAAAGCAAATACCATCATCTGCTTTTACTTTTGATCAGCCCTCTCTTTAAAGACTATTCCATCTTCTAATAAGCTTTCATTACACCTATTACATAGAATGTCGGTCCCCTTACCTCCCTCCCTCTCTTCTCTCTTCTCTCTTTCTCTCTCTTCTTATATGTAATGTTTATAAGGAGGGCATGGAAGTGGAAGGAATAAAGCAAGTATAGACTGCCAAAAAGCTTCCAGGGTTCAGTCTTCCATGCAACCTATCCATAGAACATAATTATATATTGATCATTCCGAAAAAAAACATTCTAATCATATATTAATAATCATCATTCCATTACCCCCTCAGCTTTTACTTCTTACAACCACTGATTCTGCATGCACATGTTTCCAACCCCATACACAATTAATTAAAGGATTTTATCAACACCAATTAAAATTACCCTTGTGTAAATCTAGATTAATATGCACTTTAAAAATACATAAATAAATAAATATATTCATCGATGGTATAATTAGAACAGTAGTAGAGAGACAACTAAGACCATTATAGATTATAGTGTGTGTGATACTGTACTTTTTATGGGTCATCCATAGACAAGGTGCTTATATGCTTTTCTTCCCGCCTTAATTCTTTGTCTATTAGGACCTTCTTTTTTTTTTTTTTCTAATTAAATTAATCATTGGGATGATGGGTTAATTAAAGAAAATACTCTGTTCTTTTACTGTTTCTATAAAGATACTATGAAGATCTTTCTTTTGATCTGCAACCAAATTACCAAGCTTATCCATGTTTTTCTTCTATTTTTCTTGTTTATTCTTCTAATAACAATACTAATAAAGCTAAACCCTATTATGTTTATTCTTCTAATGACAATACTAATAAAGCTAAACCATATTATACATTTGTGAATCCGGTTTCGAGTACATACCTGTATGATGTTCCAAGACTGATGATATCCTATAATAAATTGAGGAGAAAGTTGTATATCACCTTTGATCTTTTAAAGAAAATACTTCGATCTTTTACTGTTTCTATGAAGATACTATCCAGATCTTTTTTTTGCAACTAAATTACCAAGTTTGTCCTTGGTTTTCTTCTATTTTTCTCATTTTCTTGTTTATTCCTCTAATGACAATACTAATAAATAAAGCTATACCCTATTTTGTGGATCCGATTTCCAGTACACACCTGTATGATGTTCCAAGACTGGTTATTGGAATAAGTAAAAGAGAAAGTTATTAACATTATACAAATATAGACTCTTGTATTTAAAAGTCGTAAATGATTTTTCTATTATCCCATCTATCATTCCAATCACAAAAATGATAGTACAAAACAAGAAAACCATATCCTTAAGATTAGTAGAATCGGTTATAATTAACTAGTTAAGCTTTAAGTGACTTAAAATTTTACATGATACAAAGTTACTGACACTATATAAAAATATGAACTCTCTCGTATTTGTAAATAATTTTTCTATTTTCTCATTTATCATTCCAATAAGAAAACCTGATAATGCAAAACCCTAAAACCATATTGGAAATATTAGTAGAATCAGTTATAATTAACTAATTAAGTTTTAAGTGATTTACAACTTCATATAATACAAAGTTACTAACATTATATAAATATGGACTCTCTCAAATTCAAAAGCCCTAAATGATTTTTCTATTATCCCATCTATCATTCCAATCACAAATATGATAGTGCAAAACCCTAAAACCATATCGAAAAGATTAGTAGAATCAGTTATGATTAACTAATTAAGTTTTAAGTGACTTACAACTTTACATGATATCAGAAATTTGACCTTTGAACATCAAAGATTTTACTTTCTTTTCAAATTGCTTGTTTCTTTTACTACTAAGGGTTATGATTCAAAATCTGTCAGCAAAAAAAAAAAATTGGACACAGAAGAAGACAACAGTGCCATTTTCTGAAATTCACTCAGCTTTGAGGCAAATGAATACATAAACAACATGAACATTATATACCTTTGTGACAATTGATTAGGAGACAAATATATTTTTAAGTCATTCCACCAAAAGCACAAGGAGAATTCAGCCATTTTCATTGAATATGAAAGTGCAAATTCTCCATAAAGAGTGCTGCTTTGATTAAAGCTAAAGGGCAATTTTGTCATATGAACAGGAAAATAAAGCAAGAGAAAGAGAGAGAGAATCAACTTTACCTTTTTTTTTCTTTTCTTTTTTTTTTTGCCTCTCTCCCTAATCTAAACTTTAAATTTCAGTTATCCAACGGCATTCTTTAATTTCTTTTTTTTTTTCTCTCACTTACTCATACTTTGCTGCTTTTCTTTTTCTCTCTCTCCCTCTTTCTTTCTTTCTTTCTTTCTTTCTTTGCTTTGATACTCCATTGATGTATAGCTATCACCCAAAACAGAGTTTTTTTCCTAGCTCAGTCCCATGATCATCAAAGGTTAGAAAAGAAAGGAAAAGAAAGGAAAGGAAAGGAAAAAGAAAAGAAAAGGGGAGACTTAGCTTCTTGCTTGTATTTCAAGACTGATCGTGTTGTTGAAGATGTTTGATTCTTCAAGCCTGTGCTCACTGGAAGTTTCCCAGATTCCCTTTTCCAGCAATTTCAGCCTCCCCCACCAGCTTATAATATATCTCAGTATCCTCTTCAACCTCCAATTTCCCTGAAAATATTTTCCCGGAAAATGTCTCCTTTCATTGCTGTTACACTAGTAGTGGTAGTCCTTTTCCTCACCACCCCATCTTCTTCATCTCCTCCTCCGACCAGTGATTTCCACGCCTTGCTCGATCTAAAACATGGATTTTTGTTCTCTGATTCGAGTTTGAGCTCTTGGAATTCCTTGAATCCGAGCTCGGTCTGCTGGTGGAGAGGAGTTCAATGCTCCCATGGCCGGGTCGTGGGGCTTGACCTAACAGGCTTGAACCTCTGCGGCTCTGTCTCTCCGGCCATTTCCCGGCTTGACCGGCTCACTAGCATCTCCATCTCCGGCAACAACTTCTCCGGTCCGATAGAGATCGAGAATCTCGGCTCCCTCCGGTGGCTCAACATCTCCAATAACCAGTTCAGCGGCGGCTTGAATTGGAACTTCTCGACAATGGAAGACCTGGAAGTACTAGATGCCTACAACAACAACTTCACCGCTCTCCTCCCTCCGGGCGTCTCGAGGTTGAAGAAAATCAAATACTTAGACCTCGGAGGCAACTTCTTCTACGGAAAAATCCCGAAAATCTACGGAGCCATGGCCTCTCTAGAATACTTGTCTCTCGCTGGCAATGATCTTCGGGGAGAGATTCCTATCGAGTTCGGTAATCTCACGAATTTGAAGGAAATATACTTGGGGTACTACAATTCCTTCACAGGAGGCATTCCAAGCGAATTCGGAAACCTGATCAGTCTTGTTCATATGGACATTTCTAGCTGCGATCTAGACGGGCACATCCCGGAAGAGCTCGGGAACTTGAAGTCCCTCGACACCCTCTTCCTCCACATCAATCTCCTGTCCGGTTCGATCCCGAACCGTCTCGGGAATCTGACAAGCTTGGTGAATCTTGATCTCTCCGACAACGCCCTCACCGGAGAAATTCCGTTGGAGTTGAGCGGTCTCATCCAGCTGAGCCTGCTGAACCTGTTCTTGAACCGCCTCCATGGATCCATTCCGGAATTCGTAGCGGAGCTTCCCAATTTGCAGAGTTTAGGCCTGTGGATGAACAACTTCACCGGCACTATTCCTGAACAATTAGGCAAAAATGGGAAACTGCAGGAGCTGGATCTCTCATCGAACAAGCTCACCGGAACGATTCCATGGAATCTCTGTTCATCGAACCAGCTCCGGATTCTGATTCTTCTCAAGAATTTCCTTTTCGGGCCAATTCCGGAGGATTTGGGGAAGTGTTCTAGTCTAACCAGAGTAAGGCTTGGGCAGAACTATTTGAATGGAAGCATCCCTGATGGATTCATATACCTGCCTCTGCTCAATCTCATGGAGTTGCAGAACAATTACATATCCGGGGAGCTGCCGGAAAACCGTAACAGTTCATCGATTCCGGCGAAGCTCGGCGAGCTGAATTTGTCGAACAATCTTCTTTCGGGACGGCTGCCGTACTCGCTCTCGAATTTCACTTCTCTGCAGATACTTTTGCTGGGCGGGAACCAGTTCTCTGGTCCGATCCCGCCCGCCATTGGCGAGCTGAAGCAGGTGTTGAAGCTCGATCTGAGTAGGAACTTTCTCTCCGGCGAAATTCCGCCGGATATTGGGGATTGTTTTCATCTGACTTACCTGGATATCAGCCAGAACAACCTCTCAGGGCCGATTCCTGCTGAGGTTTCCGACATCAAGATCTTGAATTATTTGAATTTATCGAGGAATCAGTTGAGTGAAGCGATTCCGAAATCGATTGGATCGATGAAGAGTCTCACGATTGCTGATTTCTCCTTCAATGAATTGTCCGGGAAACTGCCGGAATCGGGCCAATTCGCGTTCTTCAATGCTTCGTCATACGCCGGAAATCCTCACCTCTGCGGATCTCTCCTCAACAATCCTTGCAATCTCACCGCCATCAATGGCGCGCCGGGAAAACCTCCGGCAGACTTCAAGCTCATCTTCGCCCTAGGCCTGTTAATCTGCTCGCTAGTGTTCGCCGCCGCCGCGATAATCAAAGCGAAATCGTTCAAAAAAGCCGCCGCCGATTCATGGCGGATGACGGCCTTCCAGAAGGTGGAATTCACCGTCGCCGACGTCCTCGAATGCGTGAAGGACGGCAACGTCATCGGCCGCGGTGGCGCCGGTATCGTCTACCACGGGAAAACGCCAACCGGCGCCGAAATCGCAGTCAAAAAACTCCTCGGATTCGGCCCCAACAGCCACGACCACGGATTCCGGGCGGAGATCCAAACCCTAGGGAACATCCGGCACCGAAACATCGTCCGATTAATCGCGTTCTGCTCGAACAAGGAGACGAATCTCCTCGTCTACGAGTATATGAAAAACGGGAGTCTCGGAGAAGCACTACACGGGAAGAAGGGCGGATTCCTGGGGTGGAATCTCCGGTACAAGATCGCCGTCGACGCCGCTAAAGGATTATGCTACCTCCACCATGACTGCTCGCCGCTGATCGTCCACCGGGATGTGAAATCGAACAACATTCTCTTGAACTCCAATTACGAAGCTCACGTCGCCGATTTCGGCCTCGCCAAGTTCTTGATCGACGGCGGCGCGTCGGAATGCATGTCTGCGATTGCAGGATCTTACGGCTATATCGCTCCAGGTATGCTTCGTCTCTACCACCATTCACAGTAATTTTGGTAGTTAAGTTAGTTAATTTCTATTTATTTATTTTATTATTCTTTGGGTGGACATTGGAGTTTTGTTTCAAATCGATACAAATTAAAAATATATATATATATCAAAATAGTTTAAAAACCAAAACAATACTGTCTATGACATTTGAATTCATACACATCATTAAAACCATAATTAATTATTACTAACTTTAAAAAAAAAATTAAAATCACAATCACTCACTACAATTTTGACATTTAAAAAAAAAAAATCAAAATCAAAGTCATGATTAATGACTATTTTAACTTTAAAAATTTTTCAAAGTCATAGATAGTCATTATTACAGCTTTGATGATACCTGAATCACTAATTTTGTATTATTTTGATTTTCTAATATATTTTTCTTTCCAAATTTGTATCAGTTTGGGATAAAGTTCTGAATATTGAATATTCCACTGTCAATTTTTGGGTCATTTCATGAATCATATTAGCCCTCTGATTGGTCAAGTTCTGAAGGTGACCCACCAGTAGTTAGAATTTTTAGTTTTCGATTTATCATTTTGGAAGATTCTAATTTCTATCACTCAAGCCGTCTATCTGTCATTTAGACTAATCCGAAGGCTATGATTCCATGTTCTGTTACGGCTACCTTAGATTTTGTTAATCATCACCGCACGATTATTGCTTGATCGGACGGTTATATTTGCATGTCTTCGTCCATAATTGTATGTATCACTTTCTACCGTGAGTTTAGGAATAATTATAAATAATATATAAAATATATAAAATATATGATTCAATTATATAATTGTGTTTCAAATATAATAAAACTTAAAATATTGAAATAATATCCATAATTTATTACGATAATACTTTAGTATTATCATACCTGAAACACAATCATTTTATATAAAACTATGTATTTTACATTTTTTATACTTTTTTACAATTATTCCAAATTAAAAGGCAAAACATTTCTTTTTTTTTCTTTTGAAAAATCTTAATATCCATTTTTTATAACAATCTTTGAAACTATATTTGTATTATTTGAAAACTGATCTTGTTATCTCAACTAATGTTTTTCTTGTTTTAAAAAAAAAAACTAAAAAACAACTGTGTTTTCTTGTTCATATTGTTGTTTAGAAAAAAAAAAAAACAGTTTTCAAAACCAATGGTCTGAACAAGCGGTGACAAAACACTGCATTCCCTGTACCCGCGCAGCACCCAACTGTAGCCCTTGACTTTTGCTAAACTGACAGCAGAAAACATCACCCGTGAATTATGGTAAGGATGCAGAATTTTTTCGAAAACCACACTGCAAATAGAATAATAATACAGTGGGGTGGGGTGCACTTAATCAAATTCTGTGCCATTGATATCTGTGGGGTCCACGGAGATCAGAGGGTCAGAGCTTGTCAATTCTGACTTCACTGATCAGTGATCACTATCGTGACAGGTCGTTGAGTGTCGTGAAAGCTAACCGACATACATGCACATATTATTTTAACTATTTTACGTGTAGATATAAATCATATAATTAAATCAAAATATAATTTCACCCACCCACGTAGAATCAGATCTTTCTTCTTTTTTCTTTGTTTTCTTGTTTTTGCTCTGCAATTGAACTTATAATTTTGATCTTACGTGTAAAGAAGTCCATCCACCATCACTCTTTTTACTTTTCGTCTCTCATTGGACACATTCATAATCATTCCATATATTCTTAGCACTCGTTTATACTGCACTCTGAGCACGAGATCTCCCATAATCCTTCCACCCTTTTAACATTTCCGAAGTCATCTCAAAAAAGCATAAAGATAGACTCTTGTCTTTGTTGATATCTTTCATACTTTGCTCCATTTTGTCAACTCATTCTATGCATTATCGTAGCACTTTATTTTTATTCGAACTCGAGTATGAGATCTCCTATAATCCCTCCCATCCCTGTAACATTTGAGTCATGCCTAAAGGGCGAAATAGACGTTCTCCTTTACTTTTACTATTATATGAACATGTTGACGTGATCTTGCCCTTTGAACTAAGTTACATATAATGATCTTAAACTATTTTCTGACTCCGCTATGTTCCAATGATCATCACTTTGAGTCCTCCTAAAGTAATCAAAGGATTTACCAGATCCTTAAATTTAAGGTCCCGTTAGATTAGTTGTGATGTACTCTTTTATGTTGTTCTTCTAACTCATTAAAGTAATTATTGTTTTATTATTATTAAAATATATGAACTTCTTGACGTAATCTTGTCCCCCTAACTAAGTTCCATGTAATGACCCCTTAAGTTATTTTTTGTCTCCTCTAGTATCCCAATGATCACCAGCTTGAGTCCTCTTAGGGTTACGAATATACCCGACACTTAAATTTAAGGTCCCATGAGATTAATCGTGATGTGTTTCTTTACATTGTTCATCTAACTCATTAGACTAATCATTGTTTTATTCTTATTGCAGAGTACGCATACACCTTAAGAGTCGATGAAAAGAGCGATGTATACAGTTTCGGAGTTGTGCTATTAGAACTCATTACCGGGCGTCGTCCAGTGGGCGATTTCGGAGAAGGAGTAGACATTGTGCAATGGACAAAGAGAGCAACTAATTGTTGCAAAGAAGATGTGATTCAAATAGTCGATCCAAGGTTAGCAACAATACCAAAAAATGAAGCCATGCATTTGTTCTTCATAGCTTTGTTGTGCATCCAAGAAAATAGTGTTGAACGGCCAACAATGAGAGAGGTGGTTCAAATGCTATCAGAGTTTCATCGCAACTCTCCCGAGAACCAAACATCATCATCATCAAAGTCTTGAGAAAGAGAGGAGAAAATTTTACTTTACTTTGAAATAGGTAAAAAAAAAAAAAAAAAGAAGAAGAACATAACTTTGAAATGGGTGGATTTTGTGAAAGAGTTAGTGATGTGAAAAGTAAAAAATTTTATATTTTTATTAAGTTTCCTTACTGCTTAGGGTTTTAGAGAGAGAAAAGGAGATTCGGTAGGGGGGCAAGTAGATTAGGAATAAATGAGGGGTATCCGGTTTCTTTTCAAGGGGTTTTCCTCTAGGGTTTTAATGTCTAGGGTTGTTGAGAGAGAGCTAGCAAAAATGGGAAGAGTTATGCATGCTCAATTGTACTATATATGTTACATACAAGTTATATTTTGATATTTTTCACTTCAATACTCTCTCTCTCTCTCTCTCAATATATAGGGGTGAAAGCTTGCGAAAAAGAGTCTCTCCTCTCTCTATCTCTCTCTCTCTATATATTTATATATACTAGGTGTGAAAGCTGTAAAATGTGACTTCTTTCTCTCTCTCTCTCTTCTCTATATATATATATATATATATATATATATGTATGTATGTATACTAGGGGAATTATTTCCATATTAAAATTGCTGGATGGCCCATCACTAAGATTTAGCCAATTAAAAGAATACACTTATGGCCTTTAAATCGTTATAAAGATATTTACCCTTGATGGAGTGGGTAAATTATAATAAATATAATTTATTATAAGAACAAAGCTTATTCGAATTACACGCTAGAATCCAAGCGAACGCCAGATTCTCTACTCTTTCTTCTATCAATAAGCTATATATGAATCCCTTCACGCATGGTTAAGGCACCTTCCATCAATTTCACAGAACAATTACGCCAGACAAAGTTCGACATGAGAAGAAGCAGACGCGGATTTAAGATCTATATCTCTCATGGCTACGTGTTCTTCAAACGGTATGTAATATATATTTTATTATTATTATTATTATTTTATTATCAGAGATGAGTTTGAATCAATGATCTGGAATATTTGTTTGTTGATTTCGAGTGATAAGTCTGTGGTGGCTTTGCAATGATGTCCTCTCTCTCTCTTTTTATATATATATATAAAAAGCTTGCAAATAGGTCTCTCTCTCTCTCTCTCTCTCTCTCTCTCTCTCTCTCTATATATATATATATATATATATATATCTTGGGGTGAAAGCTTGCAAAAATGAGTCTCTCTCTCTCTATCTCTCTCTCTCTCTCTATATATATATATATCTTGGGGTGAAAGCTTGCAAAAATGAGAGTCTCTCTCTCTCTATATATAGATATACTAAGGGTGAAAGCTTGCAAAAATGAGAGTGTCTCTCTATCTATCTCTCCCTCTCTATCTATCTATCTATATATATATATATATATATATAGGGTGAAAGGTTGCAAAAATGAGTCTCTCTCTTGCTCCAATATCTAGGGGGGAAGCTTTAAAAAATGAGAGTCTCTCTTTATCTCTCTCTCTCTATATATATATATATAAGAGGGGTGAAAGTCTCTCTCTCTCAATGGGTAAAAGCTTGCAAAAATGAGTCTCTCTCTCCATCAAAGCTTGCAAAAATGAGAGGACTTATACAAGCTTCTTTTACTATATAAATATTTGTTTAAAAAAATCTCAAATAACCTAAAATTTGTAATTTTAATTTTATTAATGTCCATCATGTCTAACTCAAATGGTAAAGCGTTCATCATTTCAAACAATCAAAAAGGCATAGGGAGGGGGTCCTAGGTTTGAGTCTCGGTGAGAACAGTTTACTACCTTACAACTAAACTGTATTAAAAAAAAAAAAACCTTCCTAATGTTTTTTTCTTGAAAAACTAACCTAAATTGGATGAAAATGTCATTTGTGATTTAATGTATTTACATGTATTTTTTTTAAATAAAAAGGTTATTTTTACCAAAAATAATTAATAAGGGTATTTTTATCAAAAGGAAATAAAAAAATTATCTAAGGTTATTTTTTTAAAATAACAGAATACTAGTATTGTTATATAATATTATATTTGATAATTACTCCAATACTCTCTCCCCTACTTATGATATGATTAAAGCATCTTCATTAATTGAGAAGGCATTATAATTCTAGACCAAAGCCAAGAAAATGAAAAATTAGAAAATAAATCTTGTGCTCTAATGGTTTTATTTATCTATTAATTATTATTTTTGTAGAATCAAAATGGGTCATTTTTCCCAGATATTGTTTGCCATGTTTTTTTTTCCCTTATTTTAGTATTAATTTTGAAATTCAATAGTATTATGATTGTTCTCATTTTTGTTGTTTTATTTGTCTCTTGAGACAAGAGAGCATTGTCCACGCAACCGTGGGGGCTTTGGTGGGCTAGAGTTTTGTATGATTAATGAGTCATAAGGCAGTGGGAGAACAATTGCATCTAGCAGATTTATTTAAGCGAATTCTATCTTGAATTAGGCCCAAACCCAATGTCAAAATTCTTCAAAAAATGGAAATTGAAACAAAAAAAAAAAAAAGAAGGTAAAACTACATCATGATTCTATGTATTGTTTTTGTCTCTATGATGTTATTTTTGCTTTCAATTTCTTTTACTGATTCTAAAACTACAATGTATGGTAGATTTTTAATTATTTTTTATTTTTTAAATTAGTAAACTTTTTTTTTATAATTTTAATACTATATTTACGCTAAAAAACAAAAACATCTTTATTAATTATATAAAAAAGAAGCTGTTTATCGATAAATTTGTTTTTAAATTTTGATGATTTTCTTTTAGGTTTACATGTAAGACACTAGTGTATTTATTTGATAAAAAAGAATAAGATGGGATAAATTTAAAGTCTATTTCAAAAGATTTAAAAAAAAAAATTTGCTATTTTTTATCAAATTTAAAAATCAATATTCTAAAAATGACAATACATGATCTTCACCCTAACTCAGTTGGTCTAAGTCCTGGGATTTAACCCAATTGTCACATGTTCAATCCTCTTAGGGCGATAGAAGGTTTACCCAATCATTAATTTCAGTACCCCGTGGATTAGTCCATGTGTACATAAATTGACCTTGACATCTATGATTATCAAAAAAAGAAAAGAAATGTGAAAAATGGTTTTAGTATATTATTTCTTTGAAGATAAATTAAGTATCATAAATCTATACACACATATATGCAGTGATGGACCTAGCCTTAGCCTAGGGGGGCATATGCCCCCTCAAATTTATTTACAAAAAAATTCTCACTTATAGCCGATTGGATTCGAACCCTCACCTTTAATTATACCTCTAAAGCAATAAAATCTTATACCACTAGGTTACCTTAATTTCTAGGTCTGCCATTGCATATACGAGAAGATGTGTTATAACTTATATGTCCTAACCTGTGGACAATAATGTAAAAATATGCTAATTACTAGTCCGATTAGCATTAAAAAAATGGTATGTAAATGAAGAGGGAAGCTATTTTTGAGGAATAAATCGTGAGAAATGATGTGTTTGAGGTAATGAAGAACTCTCTTAATAGCAATCGAATGATTTTGAGAAGGTTAGTGCATGTAATTTGTTTTATTATAAAGGATATGTCGATGAAATATCCTTAATCGAAAATTATTTAGATGATTTGGCAATGAAATGAGTAACAAAAGGTAAAACTTTTACATATGATTATGAGATTATTTACATAAACAAAGAAATATGTTTTCATAGTAAACATCAAGTAGATGAATATTGATAACCCGAACAAAAAGGACTCATGTAGCCTCGAATTGTTATTTTTAAATTTTTTAATAATCAACTCTTAAAGTCCTATTTCTTAGGGTTGCTAATTCATTAGTTATTTTATTTTTGAATAATTTTGGGTTATAAAAAGCCAATTAACTCTTAGTGTCCTAGTTAATAGGAACATGATGTAAGAATACTTTAGTTAGTGGTTAATGTGGTGCCTTATTTTTAGGCATGTGATGAAGTTGTTAATTTCCTATTTAAATTTCGTTGAAAAGAATAAAGAGCGTATAAAAAAAATTCCAAGTTGTGGTTTGTTCTCACCCGAAGAGAGCATCTTCTTAATTTTATTTCTTTTAGCTTTGACTGTGACCTATCATTGGTATCAGAGCTGGAAGAATTGGCTACTAACCGTGAAAGGATCGATTCCTTGGAGTTTGGAGTTGATGAGTTGAGAAATGAAGTAGGAGATATATTGGGTAGCTTATAGATAATGGGCGCAATTCGACAGCATCGAGGCCTCCATGACGGGGAGATGATCAGCTGTGCGAGGGCCCTAGTACGCCTTACCCGGTCAACTAGTACTTTGGCAAGGGGTTATAGCTCGACCATTAAGAAACTCTCTTGGGATGAAATGCAACACCGAAGGACCTTAGGACTATGTTTCAAAAAAATTTCTATTGGTCACAAGTGTAAGGCACCACAACTATTACTTCTGGAGACTGAGGGGGAGGATATGGACCTTAGCATAAGTAACGAAGGAGGAGTCAACACGGGAGGATAAGATCATCCTATTGAAGCATTTCCCTCACTTAAACATTGAGGGCAAGGTTCATGTCCGAGAGGAGGGTGATGATAAGTCGAACAAAAAGGACTCACGTAGCCTCGAGTTTTTATTTTAAAATTTTTTAATAATCAACTCTTAGAGGCCTATTTATTAGGGTTGTTAATTCATTAGTTATTTTATTTTTTAATAATTTTGGGTCATGATAGTGTCCTAGTTAATAGGAACATGATGTAAGAGTAGTTTAATTAGTGGTTAATGGTAGTGCCTTATTTTTAGGAACGTGATGAAGTTGTTAATTTCCTATTTAAATTCATTTGAAATGAATAAAGAGTAGAGAGAAATTTTCCAAGTTATGGTTTATTCTCACCTGAAGAGAGCATCTTCTTAATTTTATTTTTTTTAGCTTTGACCGAGACCTATCAAATATGATGTGTAGTGAGGGGGCATGGAGTGGAGCGGAGTGATGACATTTGCCCTTCAAGCTCATACTCTTCGATTCGGGGATGAAATAATAGGTTAGGGGTGCAACGAGTTTGCTCTTATGGTACCGTACATGGAATAGGGGTATTTTTGTAATTTTATCATACTCAGGGTTTATAAATGTGACACGAAATCAGGGTCCAGTTGACAACCGTCGGCCGTGAATATTTGTAGATTTCAGGTGACCCGATACCACACTGTTGTGTCCCATTTATCGAGATCCATATTTTCAAAAAAAAATTCAGCAAAGCCTCCTCTGTTCGGGGAGCTCTACCCAACATACAACCTGAATAACAGTATAATTATAACACATCCAAAGTCTCAACATAAGTAGTAATTGAGCCCCCTGGTCCATCTTGTCCACATCGATATACATCCACTTTATGGGATCCATTCATTCACAAAATATGAAAATAGCTTAATTACATTCCATAAGAGTCGATCACGGCTCTCTTACTGTATTCTTTTGAGCTATTACAATAGTCGAAAAAATTTAATTACAATTCTTTTATATAAGATACTTTTATAAAAGTATTGTCAGGAACACATATCGGCCTTCTTCACAATCATGGCCTCGATGAGACCTTAGTCTCCTATTTTATACATAAAAGAAGTCCCTATGGACATTGATAAAAAAATTCTCCTACAAGGGCTACTCCGCCCTAAATGCACATGAAATGTCGTACATAAAACGTAAACCATATTCCGTATAAATAATCTTGTCGCATATGGAATGTTTGCGTATAATGCATGAGATGAGATAACTCATGCCTGACACGGTCGGAGCTGACTCCCCTTGCATAACAATGTGAGTGTGAAAAGCAGAATCGTTGGTGAACACTGATGAGCTTAAACAAATGGACGACCCTTAGGAAAGTTTGTTGGCATCAGTCTGTGTGTTTTATTTGGGTTAAATTTTCGAGTCTCACCGTGAGCCGCAGCAGCGTGAGGCCCAGGCTTATGGGGTGGGACTTAAGGGACCCAAAGGGCGTGTCTACACCATTACACCTCAGACTGATCTTGCAGATTAGTATGTTATTCAGGGTAAATTTCTACTCTCTCGCTTATGGGCAAGAGTATTGTTTGATTCTGGTGCATCTCATTCATTCATTGTTGCATCATGTGTAAAAGATTTTGGCTTAGAGGTTGAAACCTTAGAAGAGCCGTTGCATGTGAGTTCTCCCCTAGGAACTAGGGAAAGGGTTGATCATATATGTCGGGATTATGAGTTAGAGATCTTAGGGATTCTTCTCACTATGGACCTTAGAGCCATGGACATGTTAGAGTTTGATGTCATCCTTGGGATTGACTGGTTGACAGCACATCAAGTCGTCATTGATTGTGATTGTAGGAGGGTTACTGCCTACACACTGAATGATGTTTTTGTTATATTTCAGGGGGATAAGCACGATGCTTTACCCCAAGCCGTGTACGATTCTAGATGGCACGAGAAGTTGATGGGTTGGCTAGCCGAGCCTTGCAGCGGAGGGACGGCGAGAGCGGAGTTGGAGTGCTACCTCGGTTGCGTATGAGAGCGTTTTTGGGAAAAACTCACAGGGATTACCTGCAGGGATGTGAACTTCACTATTGGAGTTGCATCACAAGTACATCACTATTTCTATAGCTCCTCATAGAATGGAGCTGTTGAGTTGTGAGATTGAAGGTCGATTATCGAATTATTAGTCGAGGTTTTATGGGCCGACCTTCACCTTAAGACGCTTTGGTGTTGTTTTCCATGAAGAAGGACAAGACCCTTCGGCTATGCATAGACTACAGGAAGTTGAATAGGGTTACTGTCAAGAATAAGTATCTTTTACCGAGGATTGATGATTTGTTTCATCAATTGAGAGGGGCGCAGGTCTACTCCAAGATAGATCTCTTCACTGGTTAGCATAAGTTGAGGTTAGGGAGGCGGATATCTGGCAAGGCGTTTAGGACACAGGAGGTATGGGCATTTGGAGTTCACAATAATGCCTTTTGGATTGATGGAATGCTCAGTGACAATTCATGGATCTCATCATAAGGTATTCTGACCTTGGGTGATTCATTGTGGTCTTCATTAGTGACCTCTTGATCTACTCTAAGTTTAGATTGTGCTCCGAGGTTTTTAGAAGTCAGTCAGTTTATACCAAATTGTGGTTGATGTGTTTGGCTTTGTGGGAGTGAAAATTCTTGGGAATGTGGTATCGACCGGGTATATCAGTAGACCGGAGAAGGTTGAAAGCGAGTTACAAGGCGGGAGAGACCGAGAGTCAGTCTTCAAGATCTGTGGTTCTTGGAATTGGGAAGGTATTAAGGAGGTTCATTGAGAGACTCTCTAATTAAATGCACCTATGGCCAGGATTGACCGAATGAGGTCAAGTTTGAGTGGAATGACTTGTGTGAGAGAGCATTCCAGGAATTAAAGAGGAGGCTTGTAGGCTCTTATTCAGATAGTTCGGAGAAGGACCAATTATCGATTGTATTGTGATGCCTCAGGGACCAGGACTTAGATGTGTTTTGATGCAGTCCAAGAGGGTAGTGGCTTACAATTCTCGATAGTTAAAGGACCACGAGCAGAGTTACCCTACACATGACATGGAGTTGGTGGCCATTGTCTTTGCCTTGCGGTCTTGTCGCTATCTGCTCACGGTGAAAGCGAGTTTGAGGTGTTTTTCGGGACCCTGAGAGTGCGAAGTACATTTTTATGGAACCTCAACATGAGCGATGCGGGTGGATGGGTATTTGGGGATTATGACTTCACTTTTTCATTACCATCGGATTAGGCAAATGTGGTGGTGATGCATGGCCAGGAAGTCACAAGGGTGCTTCTGGTGTGGCTTCCTAGGAGTGGCAAATATGGGTTGTAAGACGCCGAGGTACACTCTGGGACTAGGATCATGGTACTTTGGGAGTTTGTGGCTACCTTCCCTCTTTGAGGCGAGTGATCGCAAGTCTGAGGGCGGGACATAAAGATATTGTCCATTAGGGATCGAGTACGGTCGGATACAGGTGATGAATGTTGGGCCATTTACACAGATGGTAGTCTTAGGTATAGAAGATGGGTTATGGTTCCCTAGTCAGCAGATCTAAGAGAGGAGATCCTTAGGGAGTTCCATTGTTCCGTTTTACAGTGTGCGCATCCAGTGGCACAGTATGCCATGATCTTCGTCGCCCGATGTGCAGGTGGATGAAGAAACACGTTGGGGACTTTATTCGTCAATGTCTTATGTAATCGGCTTAATTAAAGAGGCTGAGCACCGAACCCAGCGGGATTAGTCGACCTGTTGGAGGTATTTGGCAGTGGAAGTGGGAATATCACGATGGATTTTATGACTCACTTCTTTATGGACATCGCAAGGGCATGTGGTGTCATGGGTGACCAGTCGCTTACTAAGTTGGCACACTTTTGGTGTCAGAGATGACCTTCACTCTAGAGGTGCGAGTTTATATCTGGGAGATTGTCGGGTGCATGGGTGTCGATATCCATAGTATCATATCGGGATCTAGGCTTCACGGCTCGTTTTGAAAAAGTTTCCATGAGTTATGGGGACGTAGTTGATGATGAGCAACTTTCATCCATGACGGATGGGACATCAGGCGTTAGGGACATGCGTCCCTTGATCTCGAGGGTAGGCGAGAAGAGCGTTTACGTAGTGGAATTTCACACTGCAACCAGTAGTTATCGGTCACGGCCTCTGAGATGACACCCTATGAGGCACTATATGGGAGGCCTTGTCGATCCGGTCTATTGGACGGAGGTGGGATAGAGATCCTCTACGGGTCCAGATTTGGCTAAAGACTCCTCTGTGAAGGTGGATTTGATACAAAAACGTCTTCTCGACTGGCGGGTGGAAAGAGCTACAAATGAGACGGAGCATTCTAAGTTTGAGGTGGGAGATCATGTTTTCTTAAAGGTGATGTCTAAGAGAGGAGTGGTTAGGTTCGGCAAGCGGGGAAAGCTATGACCAAGGTATATTGAGCCCTTCGAGGTACTCGAGAGGGTAGGTACGGTTGCTTACCGATTGGCGTTACCACTAAGCTTATCGAGTGTTCATGCGGTATTCCATGTCTCCATGCTCCGAAAGTACACTCCAGATCCAACTCATGTAGTGGATTGAGGTGAGCTTGTTGTTGATGCGGATGGGACCTTCAAGGAGGGACCGGTAAGTATCATGGATAGCCGGGGATTGGGTTTCTTGGCGGCTGAGGCTAGTGAAGGTGTTATGGCGGCAGAAGTGGAGGAGCAACACTGGGACCGCGAAGACCTTTGTGTAGTGCGATTATCATTTCTTGTTTGAGGGATGAAGGTATCTTTTTAGTCATTTGGTGATTAAATGACTTCCTTGCATATCATGTGATTTGAATGTGTATGTGTGTGTGAATTTTGGGATGAAATTACGCAAGGGGAAGAATGTAAGGCAGTGAGGTTTAGTTTTTTTTTCCGGCAGAAAGCAGTAAATTACCGCTACATTATAGACTACGAGGCTGAAATTTTCCTGATCTGGATAATGAAGCGAACCTCCTTTATTTGGATTCGTCTCGCAAAATCTAGTTACCTAGATGAATTTCGTTGAATTTCGAGACAGTTGGATTTTTCACTAATTTCAGGGCGACAAGTTACGGTAAAACCCAAAAACGAGATTTTGGAAAATGATTTAAGTGGAGTTATTCAGAAATAATTTGAACAGGCGGTAAGTAATCTTTGTGGAAGAAACGGACGGAACCAATCGCGGACTCGTGGCGCGATGTGAGCCTATAAAAAACTTAATGAGGCTTGAAGACAAAAAAAAAAGGAAGAGATCCAATTATTTTCACAGTTTGTGAGAGGGAGAAAGAGAGGGAGAAGGCAACAAGCCTTGCTGTTCTGCTCTGAGTTTCATCGATCGGGGGATTTATCGGACGAAGCTAGTTAAGCAGCCTTGACAGATTTCAAAGAAAAATGAGGTTTCTACTTGAGAAGATCAAAAGGAGGAGATTTAGGGGAAATTGAAGTTCTCGGGTTTAGGAGGTGTTCTCAAGACCTCCTACCGTTCTACTATGCTTCAAGAGGTAGGGATTCTTCCTACTATGGTTTTAGTTCTCATTTTTGGGTTAAAAATTATGGAACGTGTTAAGGGACTGTTTGGGCAGAAAGACGCCCAAAACCGACTTTCTTCGCCTAGGCGAAGGTGTTCGCCTCGGCAAAGGTGTTCCCCTCGGAGAAGGTGAGCTTCGCTTAGGCGAGCCCGAGGTCAGCTTCCACACTATGTTCTGCTTCGCCTCGGCGAAGGTGTTAGCCAAGGCCAAGGGAGAGGCTTGCCATGGCCTGTTTGTGGCCGGGTCTGAGGCTTGTTTAGAGGCCATATATGGCTTGATTACAGGCTGTTCATATGCCACAATTGGTTTGATGATTGAGAATGTTATTTCTTGTCCTTGAAAGGACATGTGTGGTTGTGTTGTTGTGATGAAATGTTTATATGTGTGCTCTTATATATATTGACATTGGAATGAATATTTGTTTTGGAAATTATATGCATGTTATATAATTTTTTAGGATACAAGGTAAATTGTATGGTTTATATTGTTCATATGACATTCATTACATGTGGGACATGGCATCAACTTGCAATGGAATATTGCATATGCATGGGAACATTGCATTTCATGGGTGTGGGTGTATGGTTAGGATCAAACACCAAAATTGTTGATTTGATGAGTGGACTCAGTACCATTAGACGAAGTCTAACAGAGTTGCACGGTTGCGTGAAACAGAAAACTTGTGTCGGGTAATAGCAAGAAGGGCTAGACAATCCCCTCAACCGAAAGACCCGGACTGGTTTACTACACTTCGATGGTGAAAGTCCAAAAAGTGTAGACGGTGTACGGAGTCAGCGGTGAGACTCCAAAAATCCGCTATCCACAAAAGACGCAATGGTTTTTTTATATAAAATGTTCATTCGAGGAATGACATCCAAAAGTTTTGGTTTATAAAAACATGACTTTTGTTTTGAAAATGATTATTGGATGTAATCTATCAATGACGAATTTTATCACACATGGGCATCTTATTGTGTGGTGGGAGTCAGTAAAGACTCGAGTACGGGAGTGGGTAAAGACTCGTGTACGGGAGTCGGTAAAGACTCAGGTATGGTGGAGTCGATAAAGACTCGGGCATGGTACATGAGTGGGTCTCATCTCATTTCATGGCATGGCATGTAGGATTCCAACCTAGGTTTGCAAATCTTGCATGGAATTGTGATGTGAATGTGAAAATTGTTAAGTGTAAGCATTGCATGTGCACTTAGGTAGGGAGTAGCCTCTATAAGATTTACTCTACTAAGCGTGACTCACCCTATATGGGATAACATTTTAGGTGCGGGAAATGCGCCGGTGGACGGTTCTCATCCAGAGCCTCAAGAGTGAAGAAAGTCGCAATGTGACTTTATAATTACTTATGTAATTGTTTTGCAACAATTATTTTTGTAACAAATGAATGTTAGGATGTAATAATTAAGAGTTTAACTCAAAACTCTTGTGGGATTTATATGTGAAATTCGTGTAGGTTTTAGGTTTTAGGTTCTGCCTCGCTTAGGCAAAGGTGGGCTTCGCCTAGGCGAACCCGGAACAGTTGCCAAGTGTTATTTTTCCTACTGTACTGTATTTTGTGCAGGATGGTTGTTTGAAAGAGCTCCTAGCACAAAGGGGGCTCTGTCCGGTTTTGTGAAATGATGGGTCTAAGTGAATGGGACATACGATGTGATATCGGGTTACACAATATCCATAAGGCTTATGTAGGTTGATGGTTGATCAACGGACCCCTAGATATTTAGGGCATCACATAATTAATATCATCCTAACCTTGTGGACATGGATGAGGATCAATCATGGTTTCCATCATGGAAGAAATTCCCAATATCATATTGATGATCCTTCAAATCTTTGGTAAAGGAAAAATCTCACCACCAGAAATGGATTGATATTGAGGTAAAATGGGAAGTACATATGATATTTCATATTTATTATTCCTTTAAGAATTTTCGGACTATAAAATAGTCAATCTCATATTAATAAACCTCAAATCTTTCCACAAAAATCATTACCAAAGTGGAGATATTTCAAATAACAATCTTTTTATTTTCTTTCCTTTTTTGAAACTTATAAATGAATATGAACATAATTTAAGATTCTAAATTTTATAATCTTACCTTTCAAACTTTGAATTTTGTGAGTACCATGATCTTTAAGATCCGCTACTTACGGGCCTGAAGCCCGTTTGGCCTATGTTAAGAAATTACCCGATTCCACTCGCCCTACCAAAACCAAGTGGATACTTCCCAAACGGGAGAGTCTAAAGAGGCCATTTGGGAAAGCAAAGTCAAACTTTGCCAAGACTTGCTTGAGGCGTTCCGTCTGGGATTTCAAGTTCACTAGCTGACCATTCTACCTCATATGGGAATTTTACCCCATATGGAAAGTTTGTTATGAATAAGCACCTAGAAGCGAAAAATCCGTAAAAGCAATATTATCAGCGAATTTTCCAGCTTCCAAATCCTTTACTCCTCGGAGAGATAATCTTGGATAAGGGAAGGATAATCCCTGATAAGGAAGAATTATTCTTTGATAAGGAAGAATTAGTCTTTGTTAAGGAAAGAGAAATTTCGTTCCTAAAGAAAAGGAGATGCTTTCCAGAAGAAAAATGAGGGATTCTCCAAACCACCCTCTATAAATCATGAGGATCTCCACGATGAGAGGTTAGCAATTCCAACTACGCCTATTCTCTTCTCCCTCTCCATATTTTTCTAACTTAATCATCGGATAGGTGGTCGGCCCATCATCGCCAAACCTCCCATTTTTTGCAGGTTTACATCGCCCTGCTGATGCCCAAGAAGTCATATAATCGGAGTTTACATTGCGCTATTAATGCTTAGGAAATCTAACGATCAAGGCCTCTACAACTTGACACTCAGGGGATCCGATGTTCAAAGTCCCAACAAATTCCTAAACGTTCACCTCAAAATGTTCAATTCTTTGTATCCTAAATATGAAAGGACTTTTATAAAAAATTATTATAAAAATTAATTTTATTTATTAATTATTATAAAAAAATTAGGAATCACGTTCTTACCTCTTATTTTATAAACCATAAACCATGGATCATAAACCATATTTATTGTAATAATTAATACAAATTGTTTTTTTGCTTATTTTCAAGTAACAAAAATGAAATTTTATTTAAAAAGAAAATACTTTTCTTGTCACCAATTAATTTTAGGAAAAAGAAACATGAAAGAGAAACATTTTATATTAGTGAGATAAGTATATGATAGTACTATTGCACATGATACAATACAATAATCATATGGATCATATATAAATCATATAGATTGTAATAATACAAATTGTTTTTGTCTCATTTCCAAGTAATAGAATTGAAATTTTATTTAAAAAGAAAAAACTTCTCTTGTCACCCATTCATTTTAGGAAAAAGAAACGTGAAAGATAAATATTTTATATTAGTGAGCTCAGTATATGTTAGTAGTATTGAAAATGATACAATACAATAGTCATGGATCATAAACCATATATATTGTAATAATACAAATTGTTTTTGGCTCATTTCCATGTAAAAAAATTGAAATTTTATTTAAAAAGAAAAAACTTCCATTCTTACCGATTCATTTTAGGGAAAAGAAACATGAAAGAGAAACATTTTATATTAGTGAGCTAAGTATATGTTAGTACTATTACCCATGATACAATACGATAATCATGGATCATAAACCATGTATATCATAATAATACAAATTGTTCATTTCCAAGTAATAGAATTAAATGTCACCCATTCATTTTAGGGAAAAGAAACATGAAAGAGAAATATTTTATATTATGGAGCTAAGTATATGCTAGTACTATTGCAAATGATACAATACGATAATCATGGATCATAAACCATATATTTTATAATAATTCAAATTGTAATTGCCTTATTTCCAAGTAATAGAATTGAAATTTTATAAAATAAAAAAAAATCTCTTGTCACCCATTCATTTTAGGAAAAAGAAACATTTTATATAAATGAGCTAAGCATATGTTAATACTATTGCACATGATATAATTAATATGATAATCACGCATCATAAACCATATATATTGTAATAATACAAATTGTTTTTGGTTCAGTTCCAAGTAACAGAATTGAAATTTTATTTAAAAAGGAAAAACTTCTTTTGTCACCAATTCATTTTTGGAAAAAGAAACATGATTGAAAAACATTTAATTATATTAGTGAGTTAAGTATATGTTGGTACTATTGTTGCACATGATACAATACCATAATCATGGATCATAAACCATATTATTATTGTAATAGTACAAATTTGTTTTTTTAAAATTAATTTTATGTTATACATATTAATTTTCTATAAGGACAAAATCTATCACACATGTACGTAGATGCAAACGTTCCTGAATGGGTCCGCCCATTGTGTGATCCGCATCTGGCTTTGTAAATAAGAGGAATCTGACGTTGCCTATATATTTCATTAATTTTTCCGTTTTGATGTTTATTTATTTTTATTTTCAAATTTAATTTTATAAATAATTCATTGAAAAATGTGAATGATCACATATTTATAGGTGAATCATTATGGATGTACTTATTACTGTATTAATGAAGACCTATATATATATATATGAGATCACTGATAATGAAAGATAAGAAGAAAAAATAATCTTTAGAGTTTTCTCTTTGTTCTCTCAGTTTCTCTTTTACTTTCTTCATTCTTTATAACACGTTAACAAAGACGAGCTGCATAAAACAAAGTCACAAACCAAGAGATACTCGAAAGATGGTTTTTCCTTTTTTTTCCTTTTTTCTTTCTTTCTAAAGAAAATTTTATGTACCATAAAGATATAAAATCGACGTTATTCATAACAAGTTTACTAGTAAAATCTAATGATAAAGATTTCTTCCGTCATTAATTCATAACTCGAAAAATATGCACTCTTCTCTATGTGATATCGAGAAATTTGAACCATAGCCCTCGATTTCTCATTTTAAAACATTACCACTTGAGCTCAAATTTATTATTATTAAATTTTAAGTTATTAAGTTATAATTTTCTTATATCTTTTCACTTTATTCATATACTGTTAATTACTTAAAAAAATGACTAATATCACCAAGCTCGAATTTGCTGCCCTTGATATTTCGGGTAATAATTATTTATCTTTTGTGATGTCGGGATACGTAAACTACTCGATGCTAGCGAATCTGAAATACTATCAAAGAAGAAAATACCGCATCCCAACAGGATCGTGCTAAAGCTTTAATATTCCTTTACCATCATATTAATGAAGGCCTCAAAAGTGAATATCTTATGGTCAAGGATCCATGGATCCTTTGGAAAAGTTTGAAAGAATGGTATGACCATCAAAAGATCGAAATACTTCCAAGGGCCTGTTATGATTGGATTCATTTACGACTACAAGATTTTAAGTCGGTCAATGACTATAACTCAGCCTTGTTCAAAATTAGTTCTCAACTAAAATTATGTGGAGAAAATGTCTCAAATGAGAACATGCTTGAGAAAACATATACCACTTTTCACGCCTCTAATATGCTCCTACAACAACAATATAAAGAGTGTCGTTTTACCAAATATTTTGACTTAATGTATATGCGCAGAGCGAGAAAGAAGCAGCGTGTCCTCAGAAATGAAAGCAAAATAATGAATTGTTATTAAAAATCACCATCTCGCCATACCGATCTATATCATCGCTTCAAGCCAATGCCAATTCAAACTAATGATGTGGGCGATATTTTTACGGATTTTAGGCCGAGGCCATAGTCGCGGGTCATCATATTTTTGAATCAAGGTGATTATAATCAACCTCACAATAAGAAAAACAACTCCAATAACCGCAAGTCAATCATTCGTAACATACCAAGAAAGGCAACCAGCCACATAAATGTAAGCGTTTATGGATCACTGCTACAGATATGGAAATCTTAAAGTTCACCGTCACGCATCGTTGTAATAACTACATTTGTCGACCTTTTATCGCTTCCTCCATCAAAGGAAAAGGTAACCAAATCGAGACCAACTTTATTAATGGTCAAGGACAACGGATCCTTAGCGATCCCATCGTCTCCCTCCAAGAAGCTAACAATCAAATTGATGACAATTTCACTGATAATGATGGTGCAATACCTTTAACTCATTTTGATATCTCTGACTTCTTTGAATATCCAAGTGGAAAAAATGACCATTTGATTGGTGATGGAAATGTGTGCTATTGTAAGACCCGAGAAAATTCTAATTTTCTAAACAATGGTAAAATTGTAATTTCGATTAAAATCCGAATATTTCAGATCTTGACGACAAAATCCGACCACCGCTGAATCTGCCACAAATCTAGCTAACACGTCGAATTTTGTCGACCTCGAGATACCGACGACGCTTCGAGGCACCAGTGTCTGGGGCCATAATGACTACCGCTGGTAAGACACATGATACGAAGCGCATGCGGTGTGACAAGGGGCCACTACTACATGTATCCATGTGACACATGTCACATGAATAGTGAGAGGATAAGAGATAAATGGCTTATATTAAGTCATGTGTCAAGTAGTCCTTAAAGTCAAACAATGAGGACAAAAAGGGAATAAATGAAAAGAAAAAGAACATCTCCTTTCTTTGGCTCGTATCCGGGCAAAGAGAGGAGAAAACATACTTGCAGAGAAAGTCCACCTTCTCTCTAAATTTCCTTGATCGTAATCGATGGTTCCTCGCAGACAAGAGGCAAAGTTGCCTCTACACCAGTGGTTACGTGGAGTACCGGTTTTGTGGAGTTTCGACAAAACCGAAGGTAGTTTTCTCCTACTTGTTTTATTCCTCGCTAAGAGCCATTTTGATGGATAGCAATATTCTGGAGGTACGAATAATGGTCGGCTTTCAGCCCCAAAGATCAAGACTGCTTTAAAATCCCTATCGCTACGCAGCGCTGGTGACCTAGGTCAGGCATCGCTCACGTGATTCAGCGTGGTTTGAAGTGTTTCAGCGCATTCAAAAATGAATCGCTTAAATTGTTTATTAGCCCACGTGAGCTAATTTCCCTTTTAAGTATCAAGCATGAATGAATAACATGTCATTGTAAACACTTTTTGTTAATATGATGTCATATATTAACATGAATTGTTGTGAATTGGCATATTGCATTTCACATGCACTGGGGAAACCTAGAATAGTAGGTGTGAGTGCATGACATGAATTAAATCGGAGGGTTATCCTAAATAATAAAGTTTTATCGAAAAGTTGTCCGAAGAATTTTGTTGGGAAATCGTCTAACAATTCACGTCGGAGAGGCCCATGAATTGTTTCGGAGAGTAACCCAACAAATTCACCTCGAAGGATTGTCCAACGTATTTATATCTAAGGTTGCTCCACACCAAAAACAAATATTTTTTGCTTGAAGACGATTTTCATACATGGCATAAGACAGCGAGGAAATGGCTGAGTACCAAGACATAAGATCGGGCATGTAGATATTCAAGTAAGATCACGATTCACAATGTGTTTAGTTGTTACATGTGCACTTAGGGCGGAGTAACCCATGTAGGGGAATTCAACTACTGGCATTGCTCACCCTGTCGAGGGAAAATTATTTTGTGCACAGGAGTGTTCGAAGACGACGCTCATTAGAGGCCGTTGTGAGAAGAAAGCCACATTGCTTTGATTACATTTTGTAAACATGTATGAAATATTACAATTGGAAATATGTTTGTATTAAGAGTGATGTAACAACTTGAAACTATTGTAATATAGTTGGATATATTTTTTGGTGAGTATGTCAGGCGCGCCTAACGCTACTTTTACTTTACTCACAGATGAAGCTCTAATGATATGAAAAACACAGGTTTTTCCTCACAGAAGTCGAATGTGGTCACTTGGGGACTTTATAGGGGCGTCACAGCTATGATTAACATATATGCTTATTATGTTATTTTTATTACATATTTAATACAAACTGAGTTATTCTATTTAAATTTTGTCTTTCTTTTGAAGATATATGGATCATTCTCCTAGAGATGCATGTCTTGTTGATTGTTCCACAACTCACACAATTTTACGTGATAAGAAATACTTTTCAAACTTAACTTTAGTTCCATTTAATGTTCAATAAAACTATTCAAACCGTTGACCTAAATTAAAGGCTCCCAAGAGCCACATTGTTTTATTTAATGACAATTTAAGTTTCAAATTGATAATGCCCTTTATTCTAACAAATCTAATCGAAATTTACTTAGTTTCAAAGATATTCGCCGAAATGGATATCACATTGAAACTATGAATCATAATGGAAATGAGTATTTACTTATTACTGAGCAAAAACAAATCTTGGAACAATTGATTTCTTCATCATATGGATTATATCAAACAACTATTAGACATCTTGAATCTCATGCTGTTATGAACCAGAAGTTCAATGACCCAAAAGCATTTTTACTGTGGCATGAACGGCTTGGACACCCGGGACTTTCAATGATGTGCCGTATAGTTCAAAATTCTTATGAGCATCCATTAACGAGAAGACAAAATTTAAAATCTCATGATTTTAGTAGTACTGCTTGTTCTCAAGGAAAATTAATTATTAGACTATCTTTTACAAAGATTGCATATGAATCCCCAACATTCTAGAACGTATTCAAGGATATTTGTCGGGCCTTATTCACCTAGCGGATCTTTCGCGGTTTTGGCGGTTTTAATTGATGCCCAATTAGATGGTCTCATGTATGTTTTATTCTACCCTGAATGTTGCATTTTCCATATTACTAGCCCAGATAATTGCCTAGGCATAATTCCCCAATATCCTATCAAGACAATCTGCCTCGATAATGTCGTGAATTCCTCACTCCCAAACCTTCCGTTGGATTATTGTATGTCCATTAGAATATATGTTCACACTAATTGCTCAGTGTTCATACTCTCATAATGGGTTGGGCTGAATCTTTATCAGCTCCCAATTAATTGCTAGACCATTACTTTTGAACACCAAATTGCCTTTATTGGGATGGAGGCATGCTATTATTCATGCTGCGAATTTAATTCGTCTTCGTCCTACAGCCAATCAAGATTTATCCCCATTACAACTTGTTCCAAGTTATCAACCTAATATTTCACATTTACTTGTTTTTGGTTGTGTTGTTTATGTTCCTGTTACACCCACTCATCGAACTAAACTAGTTCCTCAACGTTGTCTTGGTATTTATGTTGGTTTTCAATATTCATCTATTATTGACTATATTGAGCCTCTTACATGTGAGGTTTTTACTGCTCGATTTGTAGATTGTCATTTTAATGAAGATGTTTTCCCGCCATTAGGGGGGAGAAAAGCCAATTCTAGAAGAATGACGAGAAATTACATGGACTGAATCATCTTTTTCTCATCTTGACCCCCAGCAGCACCAATTAGAGGTCCAAAGATAATTTTACTACAAAATCTTGATGCACGTATCGATTCAACAAAGGTTATAAATCACATACCAGCCAAATATCCCAAGACGGGATTGAAATTCCAATCGAAAATTGAAATATAGCGTGACTAATGAGCCAGTTTCACAATTAAAACACGGACGACCTATTGGCTCAAAAGATACAATTCCTAGAAAAGAAAAGCTAATCTAATGTCTTAAAGAGAATACAAATGTGAAAGGATTAAATGATGAACTAATAACCCCTGCAAAGGCATCAATTGAACAATTATCTCAAGAGATTGTACCGGTACATACAATGAAGAGATATTTATTCATTATATACATAAGGGAAAAATATGAGATCGAAATACTACCCTTATAAATTATGCTTTTTCTTTTCAAGTGGCTATGGACATCATAAGCGATGATGAAGATTAGAAGCCACGAAATATGAATGAACGCCAACGTCGAAATGATTGGTTAAAATGGAAAGAAGCAATTCAAACAGAGTTAAAATCACTAGCTAAACAAGAGGTATTTGGACCACTAGTTCAAACACCTAAAGAAATAAAACTTGTTGGATATCAATGGATCTTTGTACGAAAGCAAAATGAGAAAAATGAAATCGTGCGATATAAAGCAGTCCTTGTGGCCCAAGGCTTCTCAAAAAGACATGAAATTGATTATAAGGAGACATATTTGCCCGTAATGGATGCAACTACATTTCGTTATTTAATATATTTAGCTGTGACGCCCCAATTTTCGGGGGTCTGATGAGCTTAAAAGTCATCTATTTTCAGTCCATTTTTCTCGATGAGTTTTTATTCTAAAAAAGGTCGATGAGGCAGTGAATATGGAAGATTTCACCAAACTCAATGCAAATAGGAATTCAAAAGAAAGCGTAAATTGCAAGAAAAGGAGTGTAATGTGGCCGAAGCAAAGGCTTATGTAATCTGGGCCAAGGAAATTACAAAGTAGAGAGGCGCAAAAGTGATTAAAGGATTTGATGTCGTGGAAGCCTACAGAATCGAAATAAGGTTGCAACTACAAAGCTCCACCGCAAATGAAGCCTAATTGAAGACAAACGAAATGGCGTGAAAGAAACTCAAAGTCAAGCAAACCGTGAATTGATGAAGAAGAAGAGATGATGTCGCGACATCATTCAGAGGTCGCACATAATTAAACCCAAGACAAATGACAATGAGGTCTCGACACCAAAAAGAAGCTGAAGGCGTAAGATAAACACTGGATCAACATTTATGTCGCAAATATCCGGGATGCAAACCCACATCAACACTGAATCGGCGGGGCCATGACATCAGCCGTGTAAGGAAACTAAGGTCGCGACATCATCAACTGGTGAGAGAAGGTCGACATCATTCAAATGGTCGCACATCGCTGCATCGAAAAGAAGGTCGCTGACAAGATCGTCGCCGCGATATCAACTACATTGAAGCGGAAGTCGCGATATCACCAAGCGCAATAACAGCTTGTAAGAAAAGAAGGTCACATATCGCTTGTAAGAAAAGAAGCGCCACAACACCGGGTTGTCGCGACATCAATTGCAAAGACTCGAGGTCGCGACAATGTATAAAGGAATAGAGGTCGCCATTATCATAAAGCCGCCGCGACATCCGCCGCGAAGAATGTGGTCGCGACAACATTGAGCTTGCCGCGACATCAAATAAAAAGAGGTAAGGTCGACGTTGCAAGCCGCCGCGACATCGCTTCCAAAGAAAAGAGGTTTATTAAGATATCAAGCCGTCGCGACATCAACTCCACCAAAGACATGTCGCGACCAAACAAAGGCTTCTGCGACAAAGATTGAGACAACAGAGGTCGCGACAAAGAATTGATGTCGCGACATCAACAACCAACTAGGCCAGTTAACTGAAGTCCAAAAAGAGGTGCATCAAAATTAGGGCCCAACTTCGAACCCCAGAATATGTAGTCGCTACCAACAACGTTAAAATGTGGCCACTAAAGAGAGATCCAAGTGTCAAGGCTCTCGATTTTAATTTTCTTTTCTTTCTTTGTTTTTATTTTGTGATTAGTTCGTATTTTGATTTAAATTTGGACCCAACGTTAACCGTTAAAGTTTTCAGCAATGATTATATTTCTTCAAATTATCACTCGCTGTCGTACCCCGCACGCACCGACTTCAACCGCCAAGTCCCAACGTATAGCACCGATCGCAGTCACGCGGTAACTATATCAGAAAACCAGTCATTAACGACGACGGCTTAAATTATCTTCCAGGTTTTCATTCATCGAAACAACTTCGGCCGAATCACCATCGAAACATCAACAAGACTGATCCAAGATCGCGTCTCATCACAACGGATTGAAACCGGAAGTCCCACTCGCGAGGTTCCGGTACATGCGGGAATATTCTGGAGCGGATCAACCCTCCGCGACACGCAATCCGTTACGGCATTAATGTGTTCAGGTGACAATGACAAAACTCCTCTTCATCTAGACATTTAATATTTTGAACTGATCTTCCAACGTGTGTTCATGCAGAAAGTTCCGCCAATTCTAATGTGGTAATTCAACCCAGTTTATACAGATCCAACATAAGAATGAGTCGTTTTAATGAGAAGAGAAACTGGTATAAAAGTCCAGTAAATGACTATAATTTGAGGAGCCTGTGTTTATAGTCCGTGCTGTGGGTATGAAGTATTGAAAAAGAAAAATACCTGCAACAAGGCAAATTTTATTAAAGGTGTTATCTAACCCACTGTTTTCCAAAGAAACAAATAAGGGGTTGTATGAACAAAGGAGTGCAGAGATCCAGCTACACTTCATACCCTTGACTAGTTTTTAAACTGTCTTGGCTAGCAAATTACAAAGGTAATCAAGAATCATGTCACTATCACTTTATTTATGCCTCTTTTGTATATAAACTGTCAAATCTAAATTTGTTATTTATTATTTCAAAAGATTCAATTCATTTGTTATTAATTCAAATTTTTCTGGTTTTCATTATTTTAAGGCTTTCAAAGTTGATTCAAATTGTCTATCATAGTCCAAGATGATAGAGCTCGAAAGTAGTCGTGGTAGTTGATTGAAAATTCTTGATCTCTCAAGTGGATCGTGATGATTCCTGACTAATCCACTTTATTACTTATTCGACTTGTGCACTTGTACAATCATGCACCAAAACCAAAGAATTTTATCCTGGGCCTTTAAGTGAAACCATTTTTAATCGTAAGATAATTGTAAAGAAATATAATTAATAAGTTTCATGGAACTATTGTCGGGATTAGATAATAGTCCTTTGGTAATAGCAAGCCATAAATTTGTATATGTCTTTCGTCCAACTAATTGTGGTCCCGTTTGACAACTCAGAACCTTGGTGGATATCGAGTGCCTCGATATCACATTCACATGTCTCATATATCGAGACCCATTCCTTCATATTTAAATCACAATATAAAAAAATATAAGATAGACTATAATCATAGTCTCTTTACAGTCCCTTTGATACCAAAAAGGTGTACATGTTTTGGTTCTGCTCGAATATAATATAAGACAAAAACAAAACAAAACAAAGTCGTGTCCGACTCTCACCCCATATGCGGTCTCGTATGCATTTAGTAATCTTAACGGACGAATTGAAAGGATCTCCACTAATAGGCAGGAAGCCCAATGAAGCGATAATCTCTTACAAGGGTTACACCCCACCTAAGTGTTCATACAATGATCAAAGACACACAAATTCAAGTAAAAAATATGCACATTTCTACTCGAATGTCTACATGTCATGGATGAGAATGTAACTCACCCTATCCCATGTCCCGAGTCCTAATCAACTCCCTCACACAATATCTGGGCTTCATGCGGTGACAAACTGGCCACGGGTGTCTCACCCAAAGACTTGACCTAATGGATCAAACCTCCAATACTATTTAAATTTTCATTTAATCGCAGTGTTTATGGGCCAGTGATTTTTTGGGTTCTCACCCCGCAGATCGCCGTGATGCCTTCCCCAACATTTTACGTGTCTTGCAATCGCCTAAGGATCATGTCTAACCGCGTATTAATTTGGGACTTTTACCTTAGGGGAGGAATCTACCCCAACTTGCTACACCCAACACATGTGATTTATTAGTCATTTTCGATTTATACGACCGTGAGTCTCAATCTTGGACATTGTCTTATTTCCGAGATCACCACACATTCACCAAGAATGGTGAATTTACCATCACTATGCACCCGCACACTGGTACCTCGATGCTACGTTACCGTCCATAATACTTTAATATCACTTGTGCCTTCATGCCAGCATATGATGCACACTACATGAATCATTCTCATCAGTTGCACTTCATGTCAATTGCCATGCAAACATATATCGCAAGCATATAAGTTCCATAAATTTCATGCTAATATATATATAAATATCGTATCAAACATATTATCATTCATCAATCCATGACTAAAAAATAATGTCATACTGCCTTCTTTAGGCTAATTCATGGTCATTCCTACCCATCCTAACAGTCTACAACAAGCCATGCAATGGTCATGTTAAAACCCAACTATTCACTTCTACACAACTAAGCAAACTGCAAACTTGGTGTAAAACATAGATTTCAGAAAAGTTATGTTCATCCACTATCCTCCACAAGCATTTGGATGGAATCGTTGCTCAATGAGATTTCTATAGAGTCCAAGAACACCCGAAACGGAGTTCGGACGAAGAAGTTATAGCCGTCTAAAGTTGGAGGTCACACATGAATAGCCAGCCCTAGCCAGCTAGTAGTCTTGGAAAAAGATAGATTTCATCAGGTTATTTTCACCCACTGTCCTCCAAAGTCATATGGCTAGAATCTTGATTCAATGGGCTTTTCATAGATTCTAAGAACACCCAAAACGGAGTTCGGACGAAGAAGTTATGGTCATCCGAAGTTGGAGGTTACACATGAATAGCCAGCCCCTAAATGGGCCGCCAGCCCTGAAACATAGATTTGGGCGAGAGCTATACACCCACCATCCACCACGTGCATAGTGTTCAGAATATTGTTCAATGGCTTCTTCCATAGAGTCCAAGAACACCCGAAACTGAGTTCTGACGACAGCTATGGACCGTATGAAGTTGGAAGCCTCACATAACCCTAGTCTGGCCGACCTAGTCGGCCAAGCCCTCAAATCCTACCGGGACTCTTAGCCTGCTAGCTCCCTGTGACGACCAACTCCTGTTTCGATTAGCTCCCTAGCCAGTCGACCCTAGCCGATTGAGACCCTCTAGTCGGGTTAACTCTTAGTCAGGTCACCCTCCTAGACGGCTTGACCTTAGTCGGTCGCCCTAAACGGTCGACTCTTAGCCGGCCGCCTTCCTAGTTACCGACTCTTAGCCAAGAAGCTCCATAGACTACTTCAATTTCTAGCCGATTAACCCGTCTAGCCTTTCCACTTAGACTATTAAGGGTAAACGGACCATAACTTAGGCTACAGAGGTTCGATTTAGGAAATTCAAAAGCCTAACATCAAGTTCACTAATGTGGCTACAATTTACTTGAAGGACTCACTGCCAAATTCCCTTTATTTCCCACCCAAAAACCAGTCCTAAAGTCCAGCTAATGCGTATGATCAAAATAGGGTAACTTGGTTCAAAATGCAACCAAACATTCCCCTTGGGGCAAGACACCACTGGACAGCTCTTAGGGTAAAAAATAACCAAAGTAGGAGAAGACCTACTTCTTGGAGTTTGTCGAAACCCCCCGTTTTCGGTCTCTACTAGAAACTCTTTGCGCAGGGAAGTACTTTTCTTCTTGATCCGCCGAGAACAACTGGTCCGATCACCGGGAAACCTAGAGAGAAGCTCCACCTTCTCTCTCTAAGCTTTCTCCCCCTTTTCTCTTTCCCTCATTTCCCCTCTTCCTATCGTATTATTTGGTTTAAAGTCAAGTTTGAAGAGTACTTTTTAGCCACATGTTAATACCCCATTGGCTCCTTGGATTACCCTTATCACCTTATCCATCTACCTTGGATTTCCATCCAATCTTGTGTTGCCACATATCTCTTATGGTTCCCACTTGAGCTCTTTGTTTGACTGATTCTACACTTGACACGTGGCACGCTGTGGGCCACTCAACACGTGCCAAGTGTCCCACACTACTCTCGGTGTCTTGAAAAATGTGAAATTCCAATGATCTCGAAATGCGACGTGGTAGCTAGATTTCGCGAGACGATTTCAACGGTGAAATCCGTTTCATCATCCGAGATCTAGAAAATTTTCATATTTTTAACCAAAATTACCGTTTTACTTGTTCTCTGAAAATTTGAATTTTCTCGGGTTTTACATTAGTGATCTCCGAAGGACTTGATATGTGGACCTATTTATATGGATCTATTGATACTAAGGTATATATGAAAATCCCTCGGCGGATTCAAATTACCGTGGCAATGAATCTCAAAACTTCACTAGATGGTATTCAATCAAGTTGTAAATTCATCTTATATATTTAAAACAATACCAGTCGAATGTGGTATAATCATTTAAGTCAGTATTTGCTCAAAGAAGGATATGTGAATAAATTTAATTTTCCTACATTTTTAATGTTGAAAGTGAGTAATCTGGATTTGAAATTATTACTAGATATGGGATGATTTGAATTTGATTGGGACTCGAAGAGCTCATCAAACACCATCATTTAAAGAAGGAATTTGAAATGAAAGATCTTGGAAAACAAAATATTGTCTCGGCTCTACGATTGAGCATTGTTCGATGGTGTATTAATCCATCAATCAACATATACGTAAAAAGTCCTAAAGCGTCTATATGGATAAATCACACCCTTAGTTCCCCCCATTGCCTGTCGCTCGGCGACCAAAGACTGCTTTGGCTTCAGTTAAGAAAATTAAGAATTGCTTTCATTCCAGTACCATCTCGCAATTTGTGCACCAATGTATCTTGCAAATTATACTCGACCGCAGATTGCTTTCTCGCTAATTTACTAGCAAGATACGCTTCTCACCCAACTAAGGGCAAATTTGAACATAATTAAACATGTATTAAGATATCTCCGTGAGACATGTGACATGGGATTATTTTATTCCAAAACACTGGAACCACAATTTTTCGGTTATGCAGATGTAGGCTATCTTTCGGACCTCGAAAGCTCGATCACGATAAGATATATATTTACTTCTATGGAAATACCGCTATATCTCGAGCCAAGAAACAAACAATGGCGCCTTCAATTCCTCCAACCATTCGAATACTACTACGCATTTAAACCAATGCAGAATGCTGTTTCACTGAGATCCACGATACAACACATCGTAAAATCACGTAGACATTCCTCTACCAAGAACAACCAATAAGAGTTATATGAAGATAATGTTACGTATTGCAAGTCAAAGGAGGTATATTGAAGGGTGGTCGTAACTAAGACATTTCACCAAAATTTTCTATACCTCGTTTTAACTTCATAACAAATAAAGCAACTGACAGAATGGATAGTGTCCAAATGATAATCAGCAGATTTATTTATAAGTTCGCCCATTACAAATATCTTAAACTCAGACATCGATCGTATGTGTTAGGTAAAAGATCTTTAAAATGAAGTATTATGTCACTATCAAGGGAGAATTGTTAAAAATATTAGTATACTGCACTATTTTTCCCTTCGTCCAGGTTTTCTCCCACTGGATTTTACTGACAACGTTTTTAATGAGACATTATTAACTATCTAGTGATGGTCATTTAAGGGGAAGTGTTATAAATAATTCATTGAGAAATGTAAATGACCACACATTTATGGGTGAATTATTATGAATATACTTATTATTGTATTAATAAAGACCCCTATATATAAGATCCCTGATAATGAAATATAAAGAGGAAAAATTATATTTAGAATTTTTTCTTTGTTATTTCGGTTTCTCTTTTCATTTCTTCGTTCTTTATAACAAATTGTTATTTTCTTTATATATTTTTTTTTTATCGTCGACTGGCTCCAAATTTGTAAACAATTGAATCCGTCAAAGAAAGGACAAATATTTTTCTAATAACAGAAAAAAATAAATAAAGAATTTTAATCACCCAAATCTCAAATGGAAGGGCAAAATGGATAAAAAAAATCTAAAAGAAAAAAAAAGTTTAAATTTAATAAATTAGTTTTATATATTTATTAAACTTGTTTTACTTTTTTTTCCTATTATACATGACTAAGAAATTTAAAAATAGCCCACTTACCTAAGATAGGGTATTCAAAATTTGAAAAAGCAAGATATAAGTTTAAAAAAACAAAATATGAAGGAAGGGGAGTTTTACATTATAATAAATTGTTTAATTGTCAAAAAAAAAAAAAATTAAATATGTAAAATTTTAATATTATTACACTATCTTTATATTTTAACAACTAATATATAGTGCCATTTGTTACTTTTTTTTAAGTAATTTTATTTGTAATTGGTTATAAATTTGTTGAAAACAAACAAAGCAAAGTGCCTTTAAATTTGGTCGTCATATCTGAGAGAGGAGACTCGGAAGACAACAGAAAAAAACATGGAAGAAATGAAAGCAAGCCCTGTGAACAAACGCCGTCACACTCCCTTTAGGTTCCTTTCAATAGAGCTGCTATTGCTGGTCCTGATTTCCTTCATGTATAACTCCACCCACCTACACCCTGGTCTGAGACCCACCTGCCAAGCCATTGCCTCCCTTCCAAGCTGCCTCTCTTCCATCAAATCCTCATACGCTCCGCCGCTGTGGCCGTGTCGGTGGTGGCACCCAATATCCCCGCCATGTAATGAGCCCACTTCGTTGCACCCATGTATTGGCGCCGTCCTCAACACCCATCAACACCCAGTCTTACACCACTTGAACTGTTTCCATCCTGCTCCGCCACTGCGAATCAAAGCTCATCTTCGTCGACTACCAGTCTCGCTCTCTTGTTCTTGAATCCCTTTCCTTTTTCCCTCCCAACTCTCTCCGCCCCCTTCTCGTCCTCATCTCCGACGATGACGATGAAAATGAAGATAAAAATTCGCCGCCCTCCGCCGTTGATTTCATCTGTAGGTACGAGGATATGGTAAGGAGAGGCGATCCTGAGTTCGAATGGGCCCGGCCTGAGAGCGGGTGGGAGCCGATGGTTCTGAATTACACGTCCGGAACGACGTCGTCTCCGAAGGGGGTGGTCCACTGCCACCGGGGAATCTTCCTCGTCGTTCTTGATTCACTGGTCGACTGGTCCGTACCGAAACATCCTGTATACCTCTGGGCACTCCCCATGTTCCACGCCAACGGCTGGAGCTTCCCCTGGGGAATGGCGGCGATCGGCGGGACAAACGTCTGTCTCCGTAACACGCCAGCGTATCATCTACGACGCTGGCGGCACCACCACGTGACCGGCTACGGCGCCGGTCGTTCTCGCACATTCTCACCAGTCACCCCGCTTCGAACCGTCAAGAACCCGTTCCAGGCGGATTACCGCGGATCTCTCCGGCCTCCATCCTGTTACGCGTAGCTCTAGTTTTCGGTTTCAGATCGCGGGTATGGACTGACCGAAACGGCGGGGGTGGTGTTGTCATGCGCGTGGAAGCAGGAGGAACCCACGCCGCCTTCCGGCACTGAGAGAAGCAGGCCAGTTATGAGTGGCGGCGAGGACGGCGGGACGGAAGTGGGACGTGTTGGACCCCGCGAGTCACGACCAGAGTTAACGCATTGCCCGATTGCAAACGCCCCTGCGCGCGGCGCCGCGTTGGGTTACTACCTGGAAAGATCCGGGACAGCGACGGCCAAATGCCTGACCTGATCACGGTGGTTCTTCAGCTCAGACATCGCCGATGCAATCACGGCAAGCAGAGATCGTTGAATCGGTCCAAGGACGGTGATGGACCAGCGCGGCGAGAACTTGAGCAGCGTGGAGGTTGAGTCGGTGATCTACAGCCACCCGGCGGTGAACGAGGTTGCGGTGGTTGCACGTCCGGACGATTTCTGGGGGGAGACGCCATGCGCGTTTGTGAGCTTAAGGGCAGGGAGTGGGAAGCAGCCAACGGAGAAGGATATAATCGAATATTGTAGAGCTAATATGCCGCACTACATGGCGCCGAAGACGGTGGTGATAATGGAAGATCCGCTGCCAATAATGTAACTGGCATCGGAGAAGGTTGAAGTGAGAGAAACCGCTGCGCTTATGGGAATCATGTGCAGAGTGAGTAGGATGTAGTGGAGAATTGAAACTGAGTTGACAAGTTGGTTCGTATGTCATATCGTCTTATTTTAGTGTTTCGTCGTATAGTTTGGCTCAAGATGATTGAGAAACATTTCAAACATTTAATAAAAATATCTATAAAAATTTTTTGTAACGAAATAATTCACTTTATAACCTAACTCATCTTTCTGTGTCAGCTGATAATTATCTTACAACATGCTTTGAATTGTATCTATAATAGAAGTTTCATATGTATAATGGCCATTTTTAATTATTGAAAAACAAGAATGTAGTCTCCTGAATTCTCAGAGTCACTAGACCGTCAGGGCATTCACCAGTTAGCCGCAACCTACAAAACAAAAAGAAGACGACGGTGGTATTCTGTCACCCCTCCGATGGTAAAGTCAACATTTTTCTGAAAGACTTAGAGTTTTTAGCAATAGCCGTTCTGTTCATAATTCATATCTTCGCCATGCGACTTGTTTCTCTTTTATGAGGAAGAAAAGAGGATCTCGTCTTTTTTGATAGCGGACTCATTTCTTCCCATAACGCCAAGTAGATTTACCATTAGGGTATGGAAGAGTGACTTATTATTCCCTTTACTTAACTACCTTCCCGATAGAACTGCCACTAAGAGGATATTCCTATTTTGTCGGAGGCGACGGGGTCAATTCAAGAGTGGACTTACGCCTATAAAGTAGAGAGCCAATTGTCAACTTGGCTTGGGAGAGTCGTCGATCGGGAAGATATGCTGAAGCAAACAAGGCGCCCGGCTAAGGGATTCCCCGAGCCGCCTCGGGAGAGGGGTGGGTCAAGCATTCCCGGGCCGGCCAGTGTCCCGGGTCGACCAAGGCCCCGGGCCTGCCAAGGTCTCGGGGTCGATTCAGTGCCCGCGGCCAGTGCCCTCGGGCCCCATCCTTGAGGCCCTGGCCTGGGCCTGCCGAGGTGCCGGGCTCCTCGGGGGGCCTAAGGTACCTATAATGCCCCCCTTTTCTCTGTCGGGGAGGAAGATCATCCCCGATCAGGAAAAAGAATAAGGTTGACCGTCATAACATGGGGAATAGTTTACCATTAATGCTGCTTAATTTTCAACGTAAATTTTATAACTTTTTTGCAATTGCATTAGATGCTATTAGATCATCTGGATGGATCCTGAGATATGGGAGCAGCTATAAAAGGCGAGGATGACTAGGTTCGTTATCTTACTCGGTATCTATGTCCATCCGACAGAGAAGGACAACAGATCGTTAGTGGACACTCTGAAGTGAAGGGGTTGCGAGATGAGGGACGGTTGCGATCGATTAGCTGAATGTGCCTTTCGGGCATGGGACTACTGTAGATCTGCAGAAAGCTCGAGCCAGAGCTCCGGAATATCATTCGGGAGGTGTTTGGGTGGTACTAAAACTTGAATGGCAACCTTTGCATCCTAGGGCACCCCTTGTTGAATCCTGCGGGGGTCGCTCAAATTCTCCACCAGCCTCATCCTCTCCTTTTCCTCCTTTTTAGCCTCCGTGATAGCACGGGGGCTTCTGCTTCTCGTTCAACCCCTTCACCATCTTGGTCTCGCAAGCAGCTTCGAGGGCCGCTTTCCTCGCTCACTCGGGCCACCCTTCTTCTCCTTGGCCTCTCAAGAACTTCGCCTTGGATCCTAATGGATGCTTCATCTACTTAGGATGTTTTGTAAGCTTGGAATGTATCGTAAAACATTGCTTGGTAACAAGCATTGCTTATGTAATGTCGAACACCTTTTTGGTGCAATTAATAAAATTGTAGTTTTTTTTTTTTTTTATCACTTTTGTGCCTTATTGTAATTATGCATGGATATTTTATAATTCTGTCTAATTGCGGTTATTTGGCTATTATAAAAATGATTGATGGGCCAGTTTATCTGCCCGAGAGGAAGGCCCTT